>PQXJ01000514.1:0-25153 GCA_004786225.1 Botryotinia narcissicola | reverse complement strand
GGGGGTGAACTTGATTATGTTGAGTGGAGTGAGTGGGAAGATATGAAATGATAGATGAGAGGATAGATGTGGGATAGATGAAGAGGAGAGATTGAGCTAGAGATTGAGCCAGATGTTGATTATGTTGAGTGGAGTAAGTGAGATGGATTTGTTTTTGATTTTTGGGTTTTGATTTCTTGTTGTTTTTATGGGTTTTGTGGTTTAGGAATGGGAAAGAGATGGGGAAAGAGATGGGAAAAGAGATGGGAAAAGAGATGGGAAAAGAGATGGGAAAAGAGATGGGAAAAGAGATGGGAAAAGAGATGGGGATTGGAAGATGGGAGATATATGGAATGGAGAGAGGTGAGGTGTGTGGCGGAGAGACGGGGGAGGAGAAGAGTGGAGTCTTATTTATTTGTTTGTTTATTTGTTTTAGGTGCGTTTTTGGAATTGGAAATTGGGATGGCGATGGATCGTGGTTTCAGGGGATGGTATAGACGAAGTAGAATAGATAGAAATAGACTCCATTACCGCTGACACCCATTCCCGCATATTGTAAATTACATTTAATCAAATTCTAATCATAAGGAAAGAAACTCATATCCGATACTAAGCACAATCTCCCTTCTTCTATTCTCTTCTTATTCTATAAAAAGTCATTTTATATATAAATCTCGAGAGATGTGTATGTAATCCCCCTTCCTGTTTAAATTTCCGAGCAGAGCGTGTTTACCTCCTATCTAGTGCGTGAACGAAACTGGATCTGCGTTTGGGTGGGTTGTGCTGCGGGGTTTTGGAAGATGGGTTTGGTGGAGATGTGTGATGTGTGATTTGTTGGGTTGGATTTTCTGGGGGGTATGAGCGTGAGGTTGGAAGAAAGGAAGGGGGGAAGAGAGGGAAGATAGAAAGGAGTTTTGGGGGTGTATGGATTGGTGTGTGATATTTTGTGGAATAGGGAATGGATTTGGTGGTAAGGGTGATGAAAGTGAAAGTGAGGGTGATGATGATGACGATGACGATGATCAAAAGAAGAGTTTAGAATCTGAGGAATATGACGGAGAAGAATGGAGGGATGTTTGGATTCAGACTTTTAGGGGGGGAAGAGTTGAGATTAATTACTTAGTAGGTTAGTAAATTAGTTCTATGTATGGTGGGTGGGTGCATTTTACTTCCAGGACTAGAGTAGAGTGTATTATTGCAGATGGATTTTTGTTGATTACGAATTGTGAGTTGTGGGGTTTATGTGTGAAATTATGCTTATTTTTTGATAGAGAAGAGAGAAGAAGAGGCATATTATTAAGATTGAGATTACTTGTGGTGTGTTGAGATGAGTGATCGAGGGTGATGAATGGTTGTTTTGGAAGGGGGGGTATTTATAGTATGTAATGTACTGTTTATACTCCGTATAATGAATTCTTGTGAGTGATAACTCACATGCTAGATAAATCAAGCCCCTTCTGAGAGGAAGAATATAAGTTTCGGTGCTGATGATTCTCTTTTGGCTCCAGGCAAATGTATATTTTTGAAGAGGAGTAAGTTGTGAAGAGTCAGCAGTGGTGTTTCTGGATTGTTCAGATTTTGACAGTGCTTGAGGTTCAAGGGTATATATAGAATTATATCAATGATCCTGGTAGCAGTGGGATCTTTAGCATTGATAGTGATGCCGCCAAACTATCGAGCTCTTTCCTAATACTGATATTCCTTGATGAGATATTCCAGAATTGGAGATATGAAAATTACTTGTGGAGTATGATTCATACGATTGGCGAGATTCTTCGCGGAGCAGTGAATAAACGCTGTGTATGGTTGCAATATAGCTATTTTATAGATGTGGGATGCAAAATTTGTACACGAGATGACCTTTCTATGTTGCTGGAGAGTTGGATTTGGTATCAAATGATACTGTTTGTTCATTGAATCATGGCTGATCAAAATCGTTGTACATATCTTGGTGATTTTGGTTGCTCATTAGATCAACCAATTGACATCTGATATGGATAGAAAGGTACGAGTCTTCCTGTTTTGTAGATCTTCGGTATAACCGATGAACGAAAAACGAATATTTCTTAGAGGATCTTTCTTCCCAATTGTGAGTTTGTTCAAACAGTTTATCCACAAATTAAGATCTTACATAACCCCAAGAACTTTCCGTGATGCGAATCAACACAGCGAAAGATCTTCGACAGCACTCGACCAAATATCAGGAACAATACAAACAATGGAAAAGAGAAAAGAGCAGCAACAGTATGATATGCAATAATAGTGACGATGAGAAACCTCTCCATCTATGTCTCAAGAGTCTGAGACATAAAATATCTCATCATCATCGAAAGGTGCAATAAACACTTGAAATTGCAAATTTCGTTTTCTACAACTTACATTGAATTTTGTACACTTATTTGATTTCCACGAAGGGATATAAAAACCAACACACAAACGTCACAAAATCTGAATATCCACAGAATCTCGGTATCAAAAAAACAAATCCCTCTTCTCGGTCGAAAAAATCTCTAGCTGTCTTGACTCTTCTCCATTTTCCCACTCGGCAAACTGGAAAAGAAGGAAGAAGGCCCGAGCCCCAGCACGACCCATAGCAATTACCGAGTCCTTCCACGGACCAGAACATGCTCTTGCGCAGCGTCATTTCCGCGCTAGTAAGTGGCTTGGGGGGTTTTTTTTGAGCCGCAGAGTGGAGGTGTCGGAGACGCTAGTGCATACTGGGTGGAAGGTTTGATATGAGGATGTTATATTAATATGTTTGATTTAGGGATTGATATTGTTGAAGGAAGAGTTAGGAAGGTTTGGAGGAGGGAAAGTAAGAGGGTATTATTATTAGATGGGTATATCAGATGTGCAACATTGGGTGATTATGGGGTCTGAGAGTTTGATGGGAGAGGGGATGTGGGAGATGGGATGGATGGTTACGGGAGAGGCTTATTTGAGGGATGGAGATCACAGTAGATGGGGACTTATTATTATTAGGTAGGTATAATAGATGTGCAACAAAACGTTTGAAGAATAACGGAAGAGAAGGAAGTGGAGAAATGATGGAAGATGGATCGGATTGTATTGAGGCCTGTGTTGGTCGTGGAGGGTGATCTGAAAATAGGTAGTTATATTACTATTTTGTAGGTATATTATTATTAGAAAGCTATATCAGATGTGCAACAAAATCTATTTGAAGTCGTTAAGAAGTGTGTAGGAAGCATGTAGAATATAGGTCAACGGAATTTACTCCCGGGATAAAGTATATATGGCTTTCTGTGTGAGTGGTTGGACATGTAAATCGTGATGTAGAGAACCTTTTTCTAGTAGACTTTGTATGTGCATACTAGGTAGTAGGTAATTGCATGGCGGATAGAAAGTTCGAATGAGACTCTGAAAATTCCGATTTTCAGTACGATGATTAGATAGTTTGGAACATTGGGTTCACTATGTATATAGTATAATACTTTCAAATATAGAGAGTTTGTATTCAATCCCCAATCCGGGAATCTATGGTCTGAGGTTGAAATTTTCCCACCGAATACAAGAGGAAGTAAGTTTTTTCGGCCCGTGCACATGAATAGTACCACCACAAGTTCCAGAAGTTCTAGCTCTTCCCAAGATTTGTCTTGGAATAACTAAGACAACCTTTCTTGCATGTTCTAAATAAAACCCACACAAAGCCACACAAAGCCCGATAAATTATTTATTAAGCCTTACCTGGCTATCTCACACCATACTAAACCATTCCCTCGACCACGAGAAATCGAAATGTTGCATATCTAATCCATGATTCTAATAATATCGCAGAATATTAAACTCTCTGCCTGTTCTTCATCAAAAGACTTTCTGATGTCAACAACTTCGCCTCGATCGTGGAGTGACCGGTCTATAGCCGCTTTCAACTAAGGCAGACAGTATTAACAGATATCAGACGAGAAGTGGGGGACCAGAATACCTCGGCTCACTCGGTTGTTAGCAGGAGTGGGGAAATAGAAAGTTCTGAATGGATCAGGGCGGATGATAGTGTGATCTGAGCTTTAGGTAGAGCTTTTGCACGATTTCCGGGCTCGATATTCTTCAGTCTCAAAATTGGGTCTATGGACCGAGAATGTTGAGGCAGAAGTAATTGAAAGGTATCGTGCCTCATTGGTGAAGCTCGAACTCCAACCCATTCGAGACTTGGAGGCGTATATAGATTTGCAGCGCTGCTTTGGTAGTGTAGCCGCAAAGTATGTTTGCCTTGATCTTTGGTTCCCAAATCAATCATTGCATCTCTTCACGTCGAAGGAAAGATCAGAATAAAGGTCAGAATGAAGGTCAGAATGAAGGTCAGAAATGAAGATCAGAAATGAAGATCAGAAATGAAGACGTAAAGAAACACGTTTTTTTTTTTCCTCTTCCAAAATCTGCGTTCCTCTCGACATGCGGAGCCAACCTGCTTGTATTATTCTAGTGATTGCTATAGACCATCAAGCGATAGTCTTTTGAGCTTTGCATCGCTGCTTGTTGTCTGAAAGTGATTTAATCTCGGGCGCATGGCCATCAGCATATTTAGCTGGCCAAAATGCCATGGTAGCCTTTATGAGATTGCTGCCAGTGTTGAAGCTTAAAATTGGTACTACCAATTATCTCGCTTTAACAGCGCTGCCTTGTATTCTGGCTCTCACTTTATCGTAAGTCAGACCATGGATCCATGGATTTTCAAATGCTCCACAGCTCTGTAAGAAAAGTGTCAGGTCACGGGTGTCTTGATGAATGAAATTTTTGACAGAGTGTCCCTGACGATCATATACTGTTGATTCTCAAGTATCTAGAATTCTAGATGACAGAGTATAATAAAGCATATCGGCGGCATCAAAAAAATTGAAGCTCTAGTCACGAGATGCACAATTCACAAAGGTAAGAAACGGAAAATATACAAATATGGGACGATAACGGTTTACCCCGCCTGCAGATAAGCGGATATCGCTGCCGTTTACTCACCCTTGCTCTTCTTTAATCGACCAACCAGTGAATTGCCCGCACGCAGTAAACGGTTACCTACAGCTCACTGAGCCTTACTTTATTACTTTACCTTCACTTTCACCATTACCTTCTTATAATTTCCTACCTTGAAAATATCAAATCTCTCTATCCTGTCATATCTGAAGTCATTCACGTTTCTCCTATCTTTGATACTTTCTTCTCTTTGAATTCTCTCGCCAGTCTTATGATATTTTGTTGACTTGATAATCGTTTCCATTTCTACGGTGGTGAAATTCATCAAGGCGCAATGGAGGTATTCGCGACAAACGTTCCAGTTCAGACTGGAGAGCACGATCTGCGGAATTTTCTAAGGCCCAAGTTGAATAGTCTTGCAATTCGTGCATTTCATTGTTACACTGCGCGAAGCAAAGACTTTGCGAAAATCACCTTTCGGACGATTGCTGATGGAGAAAAATTCCTACGAAAGTTTGGTGAACGGTGACCAAGAAATAGACAACGAAACCCAAGGGCTACTCCGGCAAAGCTTATTTATCACAGTACGCCGATTTATTGTGAGAAGAGTAGATCAGATGCTGATCCATATTTGCTCCGGTGCTTGGAAAAAGAAGAGAAAGAACGTGTTGAGAATTCCCATCTTAATCATGGCCCACCAATTGCTAACACTTCTTTTGAATGCTCTACAATCATGTGTGGCAATTGGAATTATGTTAGAGAGACTTTGGTCTTCATGCCGGAGGTGAAATGGCAAAGTAGGACCGTTGTTCATTTCAAGGAGAGAGCAATGATATTGGTTCTGGACAACGGATCAAGGATAGTAATTCGGTATGATACAATTGAACTTCTCACAACTGATGGCGGTCATTACCCAGTGATTACTGCGACGCTTCATCAATCCCCTCATTTCTTCAAATCGCCCCCTAAAGACGATCTTCTTGAGATGACCAATATGCTTGTTAATGTAAACCTCAGAAACGGCAGCAGACCCCACCCCAAAAGGTCTCGAGTTGCTGGTCTTAGCGATAAGCACAAGGAGATTGCAGGTAGCTCTCTTGTGTATCGCTGTACATTCAAAGATACAAATGGATTTTTATCGGATATAGAAAAAAAGTTGGAAACATTAAAGAATGCTCGTGGCATTCCCCCAATGATTCATCATTCTGCTTCAATTATTCAACCTAAAGAATCTCATATTACCGGACTCAGAAAACTCCATGAAGCTTTGGAGAGTTTCAATAACGAACTTCCATTCCCATTGACATTTCAAGTCCAAAAGCTAGCCCAAAACGGTTATCTTTCTCCTCGTCAAATAATCGATCTTCTACCGGCCTTCAATGCAATGTTTGAAAGAACTACTCTTCCAATTTGCGTCACGACTATGAGGAGACTATTTTTGCAGATCCCATACCCTGGACCCAATGTTAAGGCGGAAGATTTTGACAAGAACGCCATCATTGAACTACTTGGGGATATTGAGAAGGCCTCGACTCAAGAGGCTCTGTATGCCGAAGGATTTGGGGGTACAGCCTCTCAAAATACTGCTTTGATTCATAGAGTTACCATTACTCCTGCCGGGATGTATTTAGATGGTCCCGAGTCTGAGAGTAACAATCGCATACTCCGTAAATATGCTGGTGAGCCTCATTATGCTTCTCCTTCATTCTTTTTCTCCCATTTAATTTGAAATTTCTCCCCTATCGAATCCAAAGATACCATCCTAGCATACTGATGACTTATTGTCACTAGGCAGCCATAGCAACTTTGTACGCGTGACATTGTGCGATGAAGATGGCGGTAGAGTTCAATATGCCTCAAATGTCTCCAACGACGAGATTTTCGACGGAGTTTTCAAGAACGTCCTACAAAATGGGTTTCCAATTGGAAAACAGAAATATGAGTATCTAGGCTCTTCACATTCCTCTCTTCGTACACAATCTTGTTGGTTTGTGGCACCTTTCATACAAAACAATAAAGTTTATGATGCCCAGCGTATTATCGACGACTTAGGCCGATTTGAACATATTCGCTCTCCGGCCAAATGTGCGGCACGAATCGGACAAGCATTCTCTGATACACCAAATACTCTCACTCTTGATTATACTGTCACAATAGAAACAATCACTGACGTCGAACGAAATGGCAGAGTCTTCAGTGATGGAGTAGGCACAATGTCGGAGTTATTAATGCACAAGATATGGGATAAACTACCGAACAAACACCGTGTGAAGCCGACTTGTTTCCAAATTCGCTATCAAGGTTAGTCTGAACATCATTTGACTCTATGATATAGTTGCCGTTCTTGAACTAAGCTTACCAATCATGGCAGGCGCCAAAGGAATGATTTCTCTGGATAGTCGTCTCCCAGGCGTTCAATTACGACTCAGAAAGTCTATGATAAAGTTCGAAGGATCGAGTTCGAATGATCTTGAGATATGCGGCGGTGCATACAAGCCCCTCCCTATGTATCTCAATCGACAATTCATTAAAATTCTGGAAGACCTAGGAGTGGAGCCTGAATACTTTATGAGGCTCCAAGCAAAGGAAATCTCACGATTAAGAGCAATTACAGCCAATGCATACAACGCATCAACATTTCTCCAAAGTAAAAGAGTTGGAGATGTTGTCCTTCTCCCATACCTTATTGACCACTGTTCTGCTTTAGATTTGGACTTCAGAAATGATTTGTTTTTACGGGATGTTCTCGAAATGACAGTCTTGATTGAGCTTCGTACTTTGAAGCACAAGGCCAGAATACCTGTCGAGAAGGGTTACCATCTACATGGTATCATGGATGAGACTGGAATTCTAGAAGAAGGCGAGATTTATTGTTGTTGGCTTGAGGATGGAAGACGCACAACTCTAGTTGGATCGAATGTTGTTATCACTCGTGCTCCTGCCCTTCATCCCGGAGATATCCAATGGGCAAATGCCGTGGATGTTCCAGCTAATTCTCCGCTGAGGAAACTTTACAATTGCGTTTGCTTCAGCCAGAAAGGTCCTCGGGATCTACCAAGTCAGTTATCAGGTTGGGACCTAGATGGAGATCTCTATTATGTTATGTTTGACCCAGACATGAGATTAAAGAGGACTGTAACGCCCGCAGACTACCCACGATTGCCACCTCGGGACATCGGCCGTCGAGTCGAACAACCAGACATGGCAGATTTTTTTCTGACTTTCATGAAGACAGACTAACTTGGCGTTCTGTCCAATAGACATCAAGTGTATGCAGACCAAGATGTGAAGGGAACCGAGTGTTCCAATTGCCTTAAATTGGCGGAGCTTTGCTCAACTGCAGTTGACTATTCTAAAACTGGAATTCCGGTATGATATTTTTTTTACCAACACACTGAGATTCTTCACTAACTTTTAAATTCCATTAGCCTGAGCTTGGTCACCCAAGTGTCCCCAGGAATGCCCTCTGGCGTCCTGACTTTATGGCTCCAGGTCCTCATATCAAAATATCCCATCGGCCTGACGATCGTTTGGAATTCGTGAAAGAGTATGTCCCAATTGATGCAATGGACGAAGAGGACGAAATCACCAATATCAAGTATTATGAAAGCAAAAAAGTTTGTGGGCGGCTTTACCGTGCGATTGATGAGCGAAAAGTCTTTGAGGACATTCAAAAGCTGAACGTACAAGCTAACGATAGTCCCGAGGTTATGCAGCACATGTGGGAATTCGTCAAATCTCGTTCCCAGGGTATTCAATGGCAACATTTGCGCGAAATTGCCCTCGAGATTCAAGAAATGTGATTTTCCACAAGCTTTCAGGATAGTCCAGACTGTGGTCCGATAATGTGGGGCTTTGATTTTTGTATTCATCTAGAGCATTGAAACGATTCGAGTATTTGAAATAGCTCGAGCATTGAATCACCGAAGATTAAAGCCTTACAACCAGTCCGCCAGTCTCGACTCTTGAACAATCTCTATTTTCATGTTTCCTTTTTCTTTCCCACGACTTTATCAACTAACAAAAGTACAGTTATGAAAACAATATGCTAGATATAATGCATGAGTACAGTGAACATCCAACTCGTCCCATCAGCGAGCGCGAGGTATTCGTCGGCAACATTCTCGGGAAAGTTGGATCTGTAAGCAAAAAGCAGAGAGAGCTATGCACCAGCATGAAAGAGAAATATGACGAGATCGCGGCATTCATTGTCAACTGCATTATCAAGGTCAATGATGAGTATTCGGATGAGGCTCTTGAGCGAAGCATTGCTTGTTTTGCGGTTTCTTTGGATGATAGAAAGAGGAAAGGCGCTCGAGACGAACCTCTAAAGAGCTTCAGATATTTGGCTGCGGGTGTGTGCTTGAGTGAAATGGAGAGAGTACCTGGTCTTCTTCCGAATAGTTGGCAGGGATAGATATTGGTGGTTAATTGTTCGTAGGACTTGATACATTTTTTTTCTTTACTAAGGATAAGCTATGATCACATCAAACTTGACGGAGATGAGGGAATGGATGGGAATATGGATTTTTATTACGAATAGAGTGGCGGAGTTCGATGTGCTTCTAATGATTTGATGTCAAGGTTTCTTTTTCTTTTTCAATGGGTTCTGCTTAAATTTCTTTGGTCTCTTATTTTGGTGTAAACTTTAGCTACCTAGGTAGAGAGCTTTAGAAATCTTTAAAAGTTTAATTATTTTATGGTACACTATGGCACGAGTAACTTGCATAATACTTGACGGCCCTCTAGACAGTGTATTCGATAGTCCAGCCTATAGTCCGACAATTGAAGTTTCTTGAATGTTGAGACCAACCGGATATAGAAATGTATACACTTGTTGAAATAACAAATTGCTTGAACTGACGAGAATCTTCTCACTTAAAGCCTTCATCTTAGGTTCCGTTCCTCTGTCACATCAGTGCTTTTTAGAAAGTGAACCATAATCTTATCAAATCTAATGATAGAAATTAAAATACAAAGTAATAATTACTCCCTTTTTCCAGTTTCGCACACATGATTGATAGTTTATAAGCTCATGTCTTTCCATTCTTCGCTTCTCTTCTTTTCTATAGCCCTAGTCTCTAGAGTAGCAGGACCCCTTATATTTCTCTATTCTTTCCCTGCGGAGATGTTTATTTGTGAGAGAAGTCTTGAGAGTGGGATATACATCTTTCCATACCCACTGATCCGACCTTGCTACTCCCCTCGCGCTCGATCTATTCTATATCTCGTCTTCAAAGGTGCGGTTATAGATCTAGGATTGACCGTGTATTGTATTTTGGTGATTCGTTGAGGTATGTACTGACGTCTATTGTCTGTTTGTCACGGAAGATATTTGATTAACTATTCCTAAATTCCTAAATTTAAGAAGATTACGAAAGGTCTTACGTGTCTAAGACTATAAATTAAGTCAAATGATTCGATATTCTAGATTTAAACATAAACATATCCTAATTCAACCTAATCTGACCATGGGTCATATCCAGTATCAGGATGTGGCCATCCAAGGTCCTCTGCAATATCAGACCAACGCAGAATTTCTCCGTCTTCGTCGTCCGAGTCAAAATTGTAACGACTGCTACTGGCCCCACCGAGCCTCGCCAGGTTTTTCCTAGCTTGCTCGTTTTTCTTACTTTGCCTCGCTTCCTCTCGTTTCTTCTCTAAATGCATCTCCTTAATTTTCGTCGCTTCGACCCAAGTCTGGAATGCTTCTTTGTTGTAGGTACAGAATAATACAACCTCTCTTGTAGCCAAAACATCCTCCAAACAATCATGAATCTCGTCCTTGTTATTTCTGATTTTTACATTGAGTAGTTCAGAGCATAGCGTTTGCAATCCCCATCTAATGCGACGAATTCCAATGGCATTTTTTGACAAAATTCCAGAATCCACTATTTGGGGATGAATTATCCGTAAAGCTTCTAAATCGTGCTGTAATGCATGTCCGACAAGGATTGTCTTATCATCAATATATTTCCACAGTTCTGATCGAGCTTCCTCCCAACCAGATAGTGTTTGTCCTTGTAAGCTCGCACTATCAAGTGTGGATTTCGATATACCATGGATTGAAGACCGCATTTGGGTTATCTTCTCTCTCGGACACACCAATCGATTGAGAAGTACTGCGCCAGTAATATAGTCGACAACACAAAGCAAAATGACTTCACTGCCTCCTCCAGCAATGCCTGCCATTTCGCAGTCGACTGTCACCGCCCGGAACTTTAGCTCCGCGGATGCGGTTGGTGTTTTTCGATACTCTTGATGTAGAATCGCTCGGAGAGGTAGTTGGAAGTCGTGTACTGGTAATGTCTCACAACCTCTTCCATCCGTCATGCAACATTTATATGGCCTCTTTTGATTCTGCAGAAGTTTCAAAGTATGAGTATCTACTGATATCGAAAGCTTTCTGTGGTGACACATACCCATTTATTTCGTTTGTATCGATGAAAGTGGCACTCTCGGCCGATCGCGTTTGTCTCTAAGCCTGTTCCTGATTTATCTCACTCTCATAAGCAACACTAAGGAACTTACTATTACACCGTGTGCATTTTCGTGAATTGATATAATCAAGGGAATTATATGTATTTAAGATATAGCCGTTCTCTTTGAGCTCTGTCGGGGAATGACAATGTGCGGATAACTCATTGAGCACTGCCATATATTCAGACTCTGCAATCGCAGACCAGGGGGACTTCGCAACTTGAAGGTCGGCCCCGATGATAGGCTTTATTATATTGGGAGTCATGGGACTGGATGCAGCTATAGTTTGCGCTAAGGTATGGATGTGAAGAGTCTGCGGCGGCTTTGCTGGCTTGCCTTTGGTAGGAGCCACTTGCTTCTGCTGTTTAATACTCAGTAGCTTTATTCGTAAGGGTTTTTGGACTTGGGGAGGTCTAGGAGTAGACTTCTTGTGTGCAGAGGAGTTCCGCACATGTTGATCAAGATCTACCTGTGCATTGAACGACCTGTTGCATAGTGCACAGTAGACAGACATTTTGTGTGCAGGAGAGTCTTGAATATGTTTATCAAGATCGCTCTGTACTTTGAACGATTTGTTACATAGTGCACAATAGACAGGCATCTTGATTGTAGAGTACAGAGCTGTATAAAAGCATGGGGAATGTTCTGTTAAAATGATTTTTTGAATAGCAAACGATGACGAGAAAGGAAAGTTAGTGAAAGATTGACACGTTAGTGTAGAAGTGGGGTATATTGTCGTTTTATTAAAAAGGGAAAGTATGATGTGCAAGGGTTACGATAGGGACTTACGTTACTCAACAGTTTGATGTCCACGTTGGTAAGAAATCTACGATAATATAAAATACCTGATGACTCATCAATGATCAGTACATACAGTACATACAGTACTACCCACTCAACTCATGTTCATTCGACCTACCCACCACTGCCTTGATCTACAGCAATTTTAATTTCTCTACCTACTGATCCAAACTAGATTTCCAAACATTCCCTAACAATTATTAGAGACAATGTTTGAAAGACAAATAATATTTGAAATAAGTGGGGTACATAGTAAAACCAGAGCTAGCTAATAAATCGAAAGCTTATTACAACCTCTTTTGATGCTAAAACCCACGGATTAATTTAGTATGTTGTTCGATATCCCCACAGTCTGTATAATCCTGGTCTAGCTTATCATACATTGACCCCGACATCAATCACTCGGAGATTTAAATAGTGTGAAATAGTCGATTTCGTATACAATGATACTATGATAGTTGAAAGAGGAGGAGGCAGTTGGAAATAAGAGTAAAAGGCTTGTGAATGATACATTTCTGCGATGATTAAAAGTTGAGAAAGCAGGAATACAAGAGGAGGAGTATGAGGTGAGGAGTAGCTAGGGGGACTTGATAACTTACTGCGAGGATATATAGTTACAAATCGCGGCGCCAAATTTCCACACAGAAGCTTCACATACATATGTGTATATTACACCCTCATAGTAAGTCATGATACAGAGATACAATATAACTTCCCTCTCAATACTAGGAAGTGAAGGAAGAGTCCGAAGACCTCAAATCATTATAAAATATGTGTTTGCCAGCATTGGCCACAGAAAACAATTGATTTCTTATTTTTTATACGAGACACTGTGAAGACTTTGCATTACAGTTTCAGCATTGTTTAAAGTCGGCCCCGTTTCCGCGAGTTTCTGACAGCTCTCTTTTCACTTTCCTAGGACCCTTTTACTGCAAGCATTATACTATGAGCATTTTGTCGATCAACAATATTTAGAGCCGAAGTACCACAAGAATTCTGAGTGTAGAGTATTTCGTGAGGGAACCACTTCTAAGATCGATTCTAATAAAATCAGTCCCTCAAATAGTATCCTGGGCCTAACAATCTTTTGGAACTTACACACGTAAGATTGGACCCCCATGCGCCTCTTCCTTAATTTAAATCAACTGACCGAAAATGCAAGACTAAACACTTGCTAGCTTCCGGATGACCTTTCATTATTTTCTTTCTCCAAGTTATCTATATCGTGACGACCACTATGATTTATTAAAGCGTTATGAATCACTTCATATCAAGCCTAGATCACTCAGCTTCAAAGACATGTATTTCGATCGCATTGGAGAGATAAGAACATAGCTTTCGAATATGGCTAGTGCAGCTGTTGGAAGGAAACGCCGAGCAACTAACCTAACAATTAGCAAAGAAACATCGGCCAGGTCATAAAGTCGGCGCTGGACTTTGGAAAACTGACGCATAACATATGTGTGATAAAGTGAGGTACGAGACGCAGCTCCCCACTTTATGGCTCGATTCTCAGCGCTATCAAGATTGTATATATTGCTAGCAGTTGTTTTTCAGTATCTGCAACAACATACTAACGTCTCGATATCCCTGTTCCACGAGTATGCATAACGGGTTACTTTGGGTATGCATTATGGTAATACATACTAAAGTGTTTTGTGACATATACTCGATCTGCCTTGATGATGGATACTTTGGATCTGGCTTTCTCGGAGATATATTCGAACTCCTGAATGAAGGGAAAAAGCATGAGGTTAGGGCTAGTTTGGATGTACAAATCCGCGCTGAATCCGCTGAATATTCCGCGCTTTTTGAAAGCGGATTTTGAATTTATATTTAAATACTAAATCACGGATTCTATTGAATAATTCGTATTTCAATGAATTTAGTATATTTTGAAGTGGGGAGGGGGTGGGTCACTCTAAAATAACGCTAAATAATCTATGTTTTTCAATAAATTTATATAGGAAAATGAAAATGCAGATTGAAAACAAGGATTAGAAAAAGCTGGCCTTATTTAATCCGCTGAAATAATCCTTTCTTTTTATAGGCCTCTATAGGCTTTAAAGCCTAAAGCTTTAGTATATAAAGTCTGAAGTTATAGTGGATAAAGTCTAAATCTATAGGTTTATTTTGAATTAGATTTTATAATTTTATATAAATTTAAATTAAGCTATCCCCACATTTGCTTATTTAGTTATTCAAATATTAATAGCATATTGAAAATTCGAATTACTTTATTTAGTTTTTACATATACTATATATATACTCCATTTCCTTTTATTTTAACAGATTATTTAATAGATTTGATATATAAACCATAAAACCATATATCAATAATCCACTCTTTTTTAATCGGATTGCTACCACCACGGAATCCGTGGTTACACAAAGAGCGGATTATTTCAGCGGATTCAGCGCGGATTTTGCAATCAAACGAGCCCTTAGTCTGTAACTCAAAAATTATTATCTCAACCCAACCCGGAGCCTCTGAAATATTTATAATCAGTATAGAAGCCTGTAGTATTTTGGAGGCCTCTGGACTATATTGTGAGATAGTCACTCGTCTCTAGGCCACGTGCTTCGGAATCCTAGTTACGATTAAATATACTATCAATCAGGATTAGGCACTTCAATTAAGAGACCAGATTACAACTCTAGTGACTAGTTTTGCAAATGCTTTGGACGGAAAACTCCCTAACAATAACTAACAAACTCTTTAGATGACCCCATATTTCGCTACTGTGAGAATTTCTCATCATGATTGGCCACCTCTAGAACGCCGCGTGATTGGCTAGTAAGTTTCTCCTCTTCACGCAGGGCAACAAAATAAGAACAGCTTAGAGAAGAGGCTTCAATGAACTGGGAGTGTTTTTATCAAAAAGTATTCCACTCAAGGTCCTAAATTTCTGCAAGCCAAGGTTGTCTACCGTGGAGCGAAGGAAATCCCAATTGCTGTTAAGAGAAAAGCATTGCGCGATGTGATTGGTGGATCAGTCCTGAAGGATGGGGGTAGGCATCAGCTTATCTTTCAATTCCTGCAACGAACTTCAACAACAGTTTTCATATCATACCAAATCCTTAAATATCTGAATCGCATTGAATATTATCGTCACCTCAGACTTAAGCCCAAAATGTCATCACCAAACTCCAGGCCAATTCTTTCACTCGCAAAAACTCAAGATGCCCGTGAGTTTGCTGCCATCATCACAAGGGCCTTTGAAGTAAGCGATACTATATATCCGATTATATGGGGAGACACCGAGCCTGGGGCCCATGATACCGCTGTGATGCTGTTGTTCAACCTAATGCAGAGTGAAACTATAGCTACCTGGAAAGTAGAGATTGATGGAAGGATCGTGGGTTATGCTCGGTGGTCGTTGCCTAAAACTTCTGAAGTCACAGAAGCAGATTTTGTTGAAAAAAACGAAGAAGAAGATGAAAGCGCCGCAGCGTAACATGAGAAGAAGGTAGAGGAGGGATGGAAGACACCTGCTGGTATGAACTTCGATCTATTCATGCAAAAGGTGAAGAGCACAGTTGAGTGTAAGAAACGTGATTATAATGCAGAAAAAGATATGCGTAAGTAAAACCTTGATTTCTTTGGACCTTTACGTATTTCCAAGTTTCAACGTACACTGATCATTATCTAGTTCTTTATCTTTGTTTTGTCGATCCAGCATACCACAAACAAGGAATAGGAAATATGCTGTTGCAATGGGGACTGAGTATAGCAGATAACAACGGCAGCAAAATATGTTTGGTTAGCACCCCGCAAGCTCGAAATTTTTATGAGAAAAGTGGATGGCTCGTAAAGGAGAACCTGGAGATTAATCTAGAAGAATATGGGAGAAGCGAGATCTATCGACGAAGTTGGATGATCAGGGAAGCTCGAGCCGAAGAAAGTCTGTAGGTTTGCGAATCTGGAACTTCGCACATCTGGGTTATCCATATTATTCCATAGCAAAGTGCACTTGTTCATGATCTATTTTAGGCTTGAAGATATTTCTGATCATTATGTCGGACTCTACTACATCCATTAAACAAGGAGAGTTCCAATAATCGCAAACACGAAATTCTTAAACTTATTTCATAATCAATTTATATATCACATACATCCGCAAACTAAGTAGACATAGTCATCCGAAACCAAATATCTGGGAACAACGATGTCCTAGCTGCCAAAATCTTACTAAATTCGCCATTAAGTATTGTGGGAGCAGTTTTAGTACGTTAAAATTATTCCACTAGAGTGTGATTGCCAGTCTAGTGCAGGTGGACTTTCGACAGAGTTGGGGGTAAGATCACGAGGCCTCAATTTACGGAGAAAATTGACTAGACATCGAGATATGATGGACTAATCTGATGCAAACCCTAGTTTGAATTAAATAAATACTTGAGACGTTGTTCTGCTCAGAATTGAGGCAAGAGATTGGTAAATTAAATAACCACGCGTGTAAAAGGCTTCAGCCCTCAAATCCGTTCGAATCCATGACCTTGTCTAGAAATCCACTTTGAACTCCAAAAAATCTACAGAAGACTTAATACACTTTTTCCTTTATCAGCCTCTCGAGTTTTCCACAGTGATTCAATCCTTTCAAAGGTCCTCTAATATCTCGTTTCAAAATACATTTATGAACCTCCCAAATTGCCATAGGACGATTTGGATGACCTGGATATATTGACTCGAAGATATGATGAAAGGCAAGTTCTTTGAGTCCCTTCTCTATGGCATCAATGTAACATATCGTTGATGAAAGTTCTTGAATTCCACTCCTCTCATCCACAGTATCGTCGATGAGTTCTGAAACCTTTTCCAAAATGTCGACTAGTGCTTGCTGGAATTGGTGAACTGAGTTGGGTATCTCCACTTTACGCACGTTTTCATCGGCCGCAAATTCATTGTCGAGCCAATAGGTCATATAACCGATTGTATCATTACTATGACCCTTTTCCGATTTGTCGCTTGAGCGTTGTATAAATAAAAGTATTCTTTGAATCTCTGAGCGAGGTACAAAGTCAGGATTTGTTAGATTTCGGTCTGTCAAGACTTTGTAAATGCCAAACTTTACTGTGAATCGTAGCGCTCGACTGGCATCGTTGGCCGCCTCAAGTTCGGGCAAAAAAGATTGGCCTATATCGATAACTTTACGTAGTCCCACGGATTTTCCAAGATACAAGTTGGACCGGGGCAGCATGTATGCTTCTCTTAATCCTTTCAGATATTCAATGAATAGTTTTCTGATCACTTTTGATCTGATTGGCTCCTTGGACAAAGATCCCCAATAGGAAGGATTGCTTATCCATATTCTGAAATTGGAAGTTCTAACGGTTGTAATATCAGAAATGAGTTCGGTCAAATCTTCTATCAATGCATTTGTGAGTATCATTGCGTCCTCCGCGTGTCGACGAACCAGATCATAATATGCCATATATTCATGATATATTTTGTCAGCGTCAGCCTGTACGTCCTCAAACAATTTTGGGAATTGACGCCCTTGCGGGTAGTTTGGCATCTCGTTAATGAATCTGTTGAAAGTTAAAAGCGTGTTGCCTGGAAATGTGTCAAACCGTCCTCGAAATATGTCTCCTTCCTTTCTGGTAGCATTGTAGGTGATATCCTTATATAACAATGGAATTGCAGATAAATTGCTTGGGGTGATGAGTTTGGCATTATAAGCACTTCTAGTTGGTCTTCTATGATGGTGTCGTTGGCCCATATTGGGTATCATGTATCCCCAGGCCAAGAACAAAATCAACAGAAAGATTCCCAGCCACATTTTTTGAGTTACTTGGTAGTCTGCAAGCCATGAGCCATGGTCTTCAAGAGGAGCTGTGTATGTGTCGTCATCTGAGTAAGGATCAGAATCAGAGTCACTTGCACCTGTGCTCGGGGTACGTTCCTTGCGCTTGATCGAGGAACCTCGAGGAACTCTGGTTGGCATTGAAGAAGTGTAGAAGCTTATGGCGTTTCGAGTATTCTGTAGTAGAGTTTTCTAATATCGGCGAGTTGATAATAGTCTTGATCGAAACGTTGATAATGAGCTAGGAGAATTTTTTGTATCTGATGGCAATCCGTTGGAGTCGAAATATTGATCGTGGTCGTGGTTGTGGTCGTGGTTGTCGTCGTGGTCGTGGTACTTTACAAGATTTTCTTTTGTGCGCAAAGCTTTCTTTGAACGGTGCCAATCTGGATGTTAAACATCCTTTGTCAAAATTGAGGAGAACTCAAGAAACTCCGAAAAGTTGCTATTGTTGTGTGGTGCGCTCGAGATAATTTATGTGATAAACATATAAGAGTAAGATAAAGAAATTTTATACCTTTTGGCAACTGTATGAAAGAGATGTGACTTCTAGAATTATTAGTCTCTGATCATGAAAGGCTCAATGAAAGAACAACATTTGGTCTGTGGTCGATTTCTGTATCACGATCAATTATTATCATAGAGTCATGTAATAATAGTTTCTTGAAGATGTTGATAGAAGGAAATAAGAAAAGGGGCATTTGAAGAAAGTCGGTTTTGTCCACAAAGAAGCCTCCTGATAATCTTTGGTAAGAAGTCGTTCATGAGGGTATATACTGCTATGCGATGTCGAGTAAATAAATTCAAGAAAATTGAAACTGTCTATTTCTGCAAAGATTTCCCAATTAATTGTGGTATTGAATTTGAAATTATGCTTCATCTCAAGGTACGGAACTGAGTAGTACAAGTCATGGCGTGTTTGAAGTATCATAAATTCAAAAAAAATAAAAATTTACTTGTCTGCAGTAGCGAAGGTTGGCAAATGAATAATACTAGAATAATATGACGTAAAAGAGAATTACAAGGTAGATGGAGGTGACGAATTCTGATAGAATTTCAGAATTTACGATGTTTTTCATAATATATGTTAAATTATATGAGTTTCTAATCTCATCTGTGATAGATGATCACCCCAAAACTATTTTCAGATCCATTGAATGTCGGATCCATGCGGCCAAAGTGTATTAACCACTTTTCAAAAAGAGATTTGGCTCTTACACAAAATCGAACTACAATACTAGGTGTTGAAGTCAATCAAGTCCCTCGTCAAGTTTTCCTCGTCAAATCTCCATCTGGTTACGTCAATCTGCCCCTTCCATTCCGGTTTGTCGCATAGCTCATGAAGGAGACTGTGATATCTACCCATATTCAAGTTGAATCCTAAGACATCCTTATGTTCTGCCATGAATTGTATGTTAAATGCTAGTTCCTGGAACATAACTCCATGTCCACGGGTTCCCAGTTGCTCCAAAGATCCATGATTGCAACAGCGTCCAACACAACTGTATATGTGAAAAAAAGCATGACACATCTCTTGAACTAGGATTCCAAATAACTTTCTCAATTTTGCTCCATTGAGCGGCTCAATTCCTGGTCCAATAAAGATGGTGATCGTGCTCCTTGGCCGGAAGCGACATTCGATGACATCTTTTTTACCTCTTCTGTAAATGGCCTTAGATTCTTGGGACGTGTGGCCTTGACAACTAAGTGGGTTATTTCCGGTTAAAGCAGTGACTAGAGTGACGTATTCATTTAGCGTGCCTCTGAAAAACAAATCATCGAATATGTGAAAGTGCTTTTGCAGGATGATTTTCGTTGATACGAGGTGAAGCTGATTTGGGGTATTGAGAATATCTATCACCTTCCACTTCTCAATTGCCTGTTCCTGAAGAGGGCTTAATTTTGAATCTGGATTGATATGTTTCCAGACTGCGCCTACAAGACTTGCAGGTCGATGCTTAAACACGTTTAGGCGATCTAAAGTCAAAGGTCGACGAAAAAACAGTCTTGCCGAGAGATAACCAAGCCGGGGGTTTGCTTTTCGAACGATCAAAGAATGTGGGAAATAATCCTCATCTCTGTCTTGGGCGAATTTCTCTATTGCAGATCGACTTTGGCGAAGTAATTCGGCGTCACATCCTGTGACATATGTTGGTCTACCGATTCCATTTGATATCTTCGAAGGTGTTTGACCCATCGCGAGAGTTTTTTCGATTAAGTCTGGTGGAATGTCGATGTTTGAAAAGGTATGTGACATTTCCTAATGTCATGGACTTGAGGAAACTGTCTCCAACCAGTACGTGTGTTGATAGATATAGTAAATGTCACCACTGGTAATTACCGTGTTGAACATTAGCAACTGTATTAGCCGTAGGAATAAACTAATTCAAGGTGCCGCAATTCTCCATACCAGCCGTAGTTGACGAAAGGCACAGGAGGTACAGCATCTCATGACTTCAACACTACTTGAATATAGGAATCTACAGGAAGAACAACATCATTTGCTCTCATGAAATACGAAGCTGTATTCTTAGCTGCATTCCAAGCTAGGACTGACCGTAGAGTAAACTAAAATTCGATAAAAAAGCGATCAAAATCAAAGAAAATTAATTGATAAGTAGACTTCAAAACTCTCAAAAAAGGATTGAGTGAAGATGTAGCTTATTGTGAGAACTACTCGAATTTATTTCCTCGGTAACTTCAAAAGCGTGTCTCCTCTACCTGTACGAAGGGATATCATTTCATCTTTAAGAGAGTAAGATCAAATTTCATGGATATATCTTCTCTGATAACAATCGGAATGGAAGACCAATCCTTTATACTCTCCAACATGGCTAAATTTTGTAAGAAATGACTATCATAAACATGACTAGCACTGCGTGCGACCTACACGCTTTAGGGGATAGTATGGAGGTCAGAAGTCTTTCTGTGGCACCTTCGATATCCTATCACTGATCGTTAATTTGGACATGGGTCTTGTAGGCTAAGCTCGATATATCCATATATGTTTGCTTCGAACCGCTTTTCGGTCTTGGCATCATTCGTACTATTCTTGTTCCATATGACTACAAGAGTCGTCATGAGGCCTGAGAGCAAGTAATACGTGGAGTGCATGCGTTAGAAACATGTACTTATTTTTTTCGCAATGGTCAAAAAATATTATGAACAGCATTTCCGAAAAGGCTAGAGCCCAAGATTTAAAACTTTTGTCATTGAATTTGTCTATAATCTTCAAGAACCAGAATAACGCATACTTCTATAGTTTTATAAAGGATCTAATATCTTGACATCATAAGAACTTTTAGGGGAATTAGCTTGAAGGAGCTGCGAGGTTTCCTCTAACACCTCCCTTCTCTCCGACTTCGCGTGCAGTGACAGTGACTGACAAATCCTTGCTAATGTTGATCATGACTTCGACCTTGCTACCCTTCTTGACACCTCTGACTGCGGCCTCTGCGAGAACATTTCCGACCTTCCAGATTTTCTCTCGTTGCTCCTCTTCTTCCTCTTCGCTGTCATCGTCCTCAGAATCATCAGAGTTTGCGTCCTCAACCTTAGCGCCAGTGGATTTAGGTTTTGGCTCTGGCTTAGTGACCTTGATGTGAGATCCACCCTCGACAATCTTGACCAAAACATCACCACCTTCTTTGGGAGCAGCGATTTCGACGGTTCGGCGAGCTGGGACAGCAGTTTCGGCAGCAACAATTGGTGTGAAAACACCCTTGTCAGTCTCTCCTGAGATGGAAAGAACTCCTATGGCTTTTGTGAGGTGCTGAACGGTAGTGACGGCAGCGTGAGTAGATTGCTCAATATCTTGAGCATCAAATTCCTGAATGAGAGATGCTTGAAGAGCAGCTCCACGGGCTTGCAATTCGGATGGGTTGATTGCGGTAGGGCTGGTGGATGGAGCAAGAACTGTGGCATTTGGGTAGATGTATTGGACGTTAGATGCGATTTTTGGTGTGTGCGATGTACCACCAGAAAGGATGACCTCATCGATTTCCAAAGCATCCAATCCAGCCTTCTTTACAACACCCTCAATCAATCTGTTGAATCCTTCAAAGACCTTGCGTCCGATAGTCTCATATCTAAGTCTGTTAATGGTAGAAGAGAAATCAATACCCTCAGCTAAACTCTCAACGCTGAAGTTGGAGTTTTGTCCGATACTAAGTGCTTTCTTGGCAGCTTCAGCTTCTGCCTTGAGTTTTGCGAAACTGCGTTGATTTTCACGGGGGTCGATAGAGTTCCACTTGATGAATTCTTTGGAAAAGTGATCCATGAGGGCCTGGTCCAAGTGAACACCAGCGAATTCGTAATCGTGTGTAGTAGCCAAAATGGTATACATGCCACCTCTTGATGCGATAACTGCGACATCTGAGCTGGTTCCTCCGAGGTCTGCAACAATGACATTCTTATCCGCAACCTTGGCCTCTGGCCTTGCGTCATATTCCAACAAAGCATCAACAGGTTCATTAATGAGTTGTAAAACCTCAACACCTGCATCGTTTGCTGCCTTTGTCAAAGCTGCCTTTTGGTTGTCGGAGAAATTTGTTGGGATTGTGATGACAGCCGAGTTAATTTGTTTTCCGGTGTAATCTGATGCGGATTGTGCGAGACGACGGATAACTCGAGTTGCTACCTCAGAGACAGAGACGGTCGATGGTTCACCCTCCTCTTTATCTTGAATTTTGAAAGCGATTTTGCCTTCGTGGTCCAAAGGGTGTGCAGAAGCATGGCTGTGTGTAGGGTCTATCGACTTGAAGCTATGCGGGGTGCGGGGCAAAATGTTAGTCGACTTTCTCTTGGAATACTCCTGGGGTCCAAAGGGGCATTTATAATGTAGACATACTCTTGTCCAAGGAAATCTCTGAAGTAAGCAACAGTGTTTGTGCTGTTTCTAATAAGTTGTTGCTTGGCCTGTTGACCATAATATTCGTCTCCATGGATATACGACAAAATGGTAGGAATTTGACGATCTACAATCGAAATCAATCAGTCTGTCTGCCCATCCTGCTCGGATCTGTTTTTGAGGGCATTTCGGTCACTTACCTCCATCCTCGTTGGCAATAACTTCAGCTTTTTCTTCAACAGTTGTTTAGGCGATTGAGCTGTTGGAGTTTCCGAAAGAGATACCAATGGCATTTCTCTCACCAGCAGTGCCGTTTGATGCGGGGGCTTCAGCTGCCATTTTTAGATTTATAAAGGATTGAAGGAGAAGACAAAAAGTTGATGAATGAAGTAGAAAAAGACTTTGACTCAAAATCAAAGGTTTGTTATAGTTCTGTGTAAATAAACAATTTAATCAAAACCATCCAGAACTTTTTTACTTTTTCAAAATCTCATCGATAATTTCACTAGCGCCACATCTTAGCCCCCCCACATTTTGTAGGCGCAAACGCAAGGCTGAGAAATCTGAACTTTTTGTCTATGGCAGCGAATGTTGAACATACTCAAATAATATAATCAATACACAATACACAAACAAACTCAAGAATATTCACGACGATAACTACATTTTGAGATATCCTTCTGCCAAAGAAAATTGCGTCGAGCTAATCGTTTGTTCACCATACCATAATGTCGACAGAAACATTCGTCCTTCCCGGCGATCATATTGCTTCAGAATTATTACCTTCTCACCCAAGTCTACCATTGAAGCTCGGCCCTGGGTTAAGACATATTCTTCCAAATACAATTATTTCAACTGTAGCAGGTCAGCTACGAACAGATTCAAGGAAAAATGCAGTGTGGGTTGAATTTAATGCTGGTCGAGTAAGAGATAAAATCACAAGCTTCTTATGCTTCGGCGCAGCTAACCATTCTCTTAGTACATTCCAACAGTAGGGGATCTGGTAATTGCTTCCATTAAGAAATCAGCAGGAGATGTCTTTTATGCAAACCTTAGCGACTTTACATCAGATGCCAGTCTACCAGTTCTCTCCTTCGAAGGAGCTACGAAGAAAACCAGACCGCAGCTTGAAAAGGGCGCGCTAGTATATGCACGAGTTACTCTTGCAAACAAACATATGGATCCGGAATTAGAGTGTGTATCAGCATCGACGGGTAAATCGGAAGGTTTGGGACCATTGGAGGGAGGGATGCTTTTCGATATATCTCTCGGAATGGCAAGACGAATGATGATGGCTCGCCCAGCTGAACAAGGTGGTTTGACGATACTTGAGGAATTAGGAGAGGCTGGCGTTTCGTTCGAAATTGCCGTGGGAAGGAATGGAAAAGTTTGGGTGGATAGTAAGACAGTAAAGACTACATTGGCGATAGGAAAGGCCTTGAAAGAATCGGACGGAAAGGGTCTGTCACCGGAAGATCAAAAGAAACTAGCTAAAAAGCTGGGACGCGAGGCTTGAAATACGATACCCTAGAATAGAATAATTACGCCATTGGAGAAGCTTTGCAAGAGGCTGAAGCAAAAGAGACGGCGCTGTACCAACATTCCACCCGTATCAGCCCTTACAGGATATGATACACGATCGCAATCCCTTCCTTCACTCACTCCCTCACTCCCGCCACTCATACTACAATAATCTTTTTCAAGCTTCGGTTGGGCTTCTCTATAGCAGTACGCATGGAGTCTACAGATGCTTCCAAGCGTGTATTCTTTGTAACAATATGCAAGCCATGTTGATAACCAGGCGCAATGCATTCCAGTTGCCCCAACTTACTCACCAAGTTTACGATTGATCAGCATGCAGTGACATTATGAAACTGGGAGGCAAACTAGGAAGTCTATATAATGATGATATACACCATGCAATTTTTTTTCCCTTATCCACTCAGAATATTCATCATGTTGCGCTTTACTACCACAATCACATTGGCTAAGTCGGATACCCCACTTTCTTGCCACCCCTCTTTTGGTCCACCTCAAAAATTTATATTATATAACTTAACTTATGGTAAACCGGGTCATATGGGAAACCTGTGACGATTGGGTTCAAGGCATGATCGATAATTGATAATAAATAATAAATTGAAGTTAACAATCTATACGAAAGAATATCAAGTTATCAAATACAAGAATAAAGGATACCATGTCCTTTTATACCTTTTGCTAGCAGGACCTTAAGATCCTGCCGATAGAACCTTTTCCCCTGCTCTGGCAGGCATAATCCTTCAATCCGTTACAAAACCGGGTCACAAAATTC
>PQXJ01000513.1:0-25235 GCA_004786225.1 Botryotinia narcissicola | reverse complement strand
ATAGGTTTATTTTGAATTAGAGTTTATAATTTTATATAAATTTAAATAAAGCTATCCCCATATTCACTTATTTAATCATTCAAATATCATCATCATACTTAAAATTCGAATTACCCCATCTAATTTTTGTATATACTATACATATATTCCACTTCCTTTCATTTTAATAAATTATTTAATGGATTTAATATACAAATCATAAAATCACAAATCAATAATCTATTCTTTTTGAAACGAATTACTACCATTACGGAATTCGTGGTGACACAAAGAGCGTATTATTTCAGCGGATTCAGTGCGGATTTTGCAATCAAACAAGCCCTTAGACCATTTGGTTCTCTTGGTTTTTTGGACAACTTCGTCGATGCCACCATCATTGGTGTCAGTCTATGTTTGAGACTTCGACTCATTTAGAGTCTTGTTGCCATTGGTAGGTGGACCTCGAGACTTTGTACGGCCTCGTTGTTCACTCTCGGACCCATTCTGAGCGTTTGAGTTACTATTTCCATTTCCAGTTCCATTGCCAGAATTTTGATTCTGGTTAGATCTGTTGGATTTATGAGAACTTTGACTTGCCTGCAAATTCTGCGGCGGTCTGCGACTCATGATCTCAGCTATTCTATGCGTCATCGACGGTGGAACGCGAATGATATAAATATCTTCCTCTTCATCTGGTGCGTTCGGTCTATCTTGTGGGGGTTGCGAACGCGAACGCGACCTCCCACGGGAATTATCTCTTCGGGACATTATCAATATCTCAAAAATTTGAGATTGAAATTCGAAGTGGTTGTGGAGAGAATTTTTTACGAAAGGTGATGAGAAGAAATGTAAGGGTTGGTTGCTCGGTAAACAAAGATACTTACACGTGATTTGCTTTTAGACAACCTATCAATTCACTTCATGATAATAATGTTCTAAAGTTATGAATTTGCAAATTTACTTAGACTCTTATAATACCCAGGTAAGTATAGCTAATCTATCATTGAATCAGCGGCAGCATATAACCTCATTTCTTTGATGAATTTAATACTTCAAAATGATCTTTTCACAGATGCCATGCAGAACTCGACGACCGCAGCTCTCAGCTATGGGTAGCATGGCCAAATGCGAGGGTATCAAAATTTCCCTACTGCAAAAGATACTACCTAAAGGTACGTTGAAGCCGAAGTTCTCTTTTGTAGACTTTGGCAGTTTCTCTAAATGTAAATGCTCTACAGTCTAATGCGCGAATAGAAGAATGCTCTAAATTACGCTTCCACAAGTTCACAAGAGATCCAGATTAGAATATGATCTCTATTTTTGTCTTATGATCAAGGAATCTTCTTTTCGGGGAGGTAAGGCATGTCTTGAACCACCAAGAAAGATGACTGGACTTCGCCAACGACTTTCCTTTCCTACTTTCCAAAGCCATGTTACTAATCAGAAGAATATACTGGACACAATAGAATCGATGGTTAAGACTAGGACATCTCTCTTGAACGAAGCAACTTTTTGTTCATGTTGGGTGCAACCCGGGCAGGGAGCTACTGGGACTTTAGAAATCTTTAACAACTTATCGAAAGTTTCATTGTGATAATTTCGATTTCTTTCCATGTGTTTCGCAAAGGATTGCTCCAAGTTTACAAGCTGTTTTTGATGAGCATCCCTGATCTTATCTAGATGATTATTGTTCTCTTTTTGATATGCTTCATTCATGGCTTCTTGGCTTTTCGACATTTCCTCATAGTCAATACTTTGAAGCCGTTGGATCATCTCGGTTTTCTCAAGAAGCAGTTGTTTCAAGTCATCACGAGGTATTATGGTACTCTCGAGTGCTTTGATCGTTTGGTCACGATCGCTAACAAACTTCTTCAGAGCGGTGATTTGATGGCTCGAGGTCTGAGCATTGTTTTTCAACTCGAAAACTCGTGTTCTTAATGTGGAGACCCCCTGTTCGACCTTTAATTTCTCAGCTGTGAGGGTTGATACTTGTTCGCTCAAAGAGTTATTATCATTTTGAAGAGTTGTAACTCGAGTTTCTAATAAAGCCCTTTCGTCTTGAAGCGTGGTTTTGTCAGCCTCCAAGAGATTTCTCTGTCCAGTTAAACGAGCGAAGTTGTTCTTCTCTGCATCTAACTGTACCTGAATTGAGTTTTTCTCCTTGATAAGTGTATCATTTACTCTCTTCAGTCTGTGTTTTTCACTCGAAAGGGTTGAAATCATAGTTTCCTGGCTTTTACCAAGTCTAATAATCTTTCAATTTCATCTGCTTGGTCGACAATCTTTCTCTCTTTACCAGCAGACGCCCTCCCAGTTTTGATGGCGTTACCAATCGCTTCCTTTACGGATACAATGAAGTCATCGTTTGATGATTTCACATTGTCGCTAATGGTGGCCTTTGCCGAGGTAACAAACTCATCAATCGATGCCTTGGTTTTCTCTTCCAGGGAAGTCTTGACTTGATCCACAGAGCTGACAAGGGTAGTATTTGCATCAGTTATGGTTTTTGTTACGGACTTTACTCCTTCATCAATTACTGAGTTTGCGGATCTAATAGATTCGTCTATGTCCTCAATCTCTTTCTGGATAGAGGTCTTTGAATCATCAATCGATTTCTTTGCTTGTTCGACTGTTTCATCAAGTGATTTCTTGGATGAGTTAAACAACAGTTCTATCGAAGCAGTGGATGATTTAACCATTTTGACAATCGATGACTTTGTAGAATGGGCAAGTTCATTCATCGAATTCTTTGAGGAATCGGCAAGTTCATTTACAGATTTCTATGAAGACTCAACAACATCGATGATTGATGCTTTCGAGGATTCAACAACCTTGCTGAATGATATCTGGGAAGATCCGGCAAAACCATTGATTGATGTCTTTGAGGACTCGGCAACACTATTTATCGATGTTTTCGAGGACTCAACAATCTTACCGATTGATGCCTTTGAGGATTCAACAACCTCATTGAATGATGTCTTGGAAGATTCAGCAAAATCATTGATTAATGTCTTTGAAGATTTGGCAACACTATTGATAGATGTCTTTGAGGACTTAGCAATATTATTGATTAATGCTTTTGACAAATCCAAAGCTTTATCAATAGATTCTTTTGAGGACGTTGTCAATGCGTTCATAGATTCCGTGCTGAGCTTAATAACCTCTTCGGTAGCGTTTTTATTTGATACGGAGGCTTGTTGGAATTTCTTCAACAAAACATCAAAAGCCATGTGAACGTCAGAGCCTACCGATACATTTTTGATGCGCTGTGAAAGTTCATCTTCTTTAGTGGACAAAACTTCCTTTTTACGCCGCATTTCTACATCAGACTGTCTGGCAGCTTCTTCTGCTGCTTTGAGTTCCTCATATTTTTCTTTGAGTAATTCACAAGACACTTTCTGTAGAACCTTATCACGAGACAAAGTTTTGACATCGCGAATGAGGTGACGGAGGATAGCAACAACATTTTTGCTGTGTTCTCCTTCCAATCCTTCGTACTTCTTTTGCATGCCAATCAAGGAAGCATTTAAAGCCTCAAGATCTGGTAAGAAGAAATCATAATGATGAGCTTCAAAAGGCTCTTTATATAGAGGATTATTCCTCATCAGCTCCATTTCATCTTCTAATGAATTCATTTTGATGAATGATGAATGATGGGTGGTTGATGAGAAGGATTGAAGTCTCTTTTGGATGAAGAATGCAAGATGACGAGCTTGGGCACATTGTGATTATGTAACAGTCACCTAATACTAGATTCAGCATACACACCTACCTAGATAGGCAACACTCCATTTGTTCAAGGAGATGACCCATAATCAATATGGATTCGATGAGTCATTCTGGCAATCTTGTGTTCAGGAGAGGAACATCAAATAAGCAGGCAATAACTTCACCAAGTTCATTTATATGCTGGACTGATGAGCAGGGTGGAAAGTTTCTATTCACATACCGGTATTTGGGAGAGTCTTTACTCAGAATTCTTCTCAATTTAAGCATGATAACTATTAAAAAAGCTTTTCATATTATCAAGCGACCTCTAGTCTGTTTACTGTTGATCCCTTTATGCCTTTCACTGATCAGTGGGAGAGGGACACTTAACAGTTCCAGTCCTTTATCTGGATCACCAGTGGAGACCTTCCGGACATGAGTTTGAGCAACAGTATCTTGAGAGCTCCCAATGCAAGTCAATTCTACATGAACATTTTCCACCTAAACATAAAATCATTGCAAACGTTTTCATTCTTTTACTGAGATGAAGGGATTTATAGCTAATCACACAACTGAAAACTAACGAAGCGCGTGTATAGAGATCCAGATGAAGTAGAAGATGAAAGCATGCCGTAAGTAAAGGGATGAGCTGAGGAGGATGGGTATTGGAGCTGAGTTGAGAGCCTCTTCCCTTGCGTTTTTCAGTACCATACGATAAATAAAATCAAACATAACTGAAAAGGCGAATCTATTTCTATTTCTAGCACACCTACCTAGTAGATAATTAAATGAAAATCGGCTTCTAAGGAGATAGATAGATTTGAGGGTGGCTTATACTGTACATTGAGTCTCAGTCAAGAGAGCCCTATTGCCGCATCATTGCCTCTCTCTGGGTAAACAATCCAGTCAGCTTGAGTGAGCCATATTTGAGGATGTCTACCCTCAAATGCATGCCAATCGTGCCAATGAAATTTCAATTCCTTGTTATTTACAGACGATAGATTGTTTCGTCTTTTGGTCCAAGAGACCTTTGAAACAGGAAAGGTAAAGTAGGTGAGATGGTAGAATCAAGAGGTTCGAGACACAGTGCTTTTCTCTCATAACCTAGGTAGTAAGTATATCAACACACTCACCAAACTGCCAAACTTGAGAATTTTCCATTGCTTGTTCCTTTTCCGCACAAATGATCTGACAGGTACGTGTGCAAAGTTTTTCTACTCACAAGGTGATACCTATTAATGTGTTTACAGTGCGCCCCGAATCTCGCTCTCGAATACCTCTTACACATCCACATTTTCTCAAACAATGATTGACGTTGATTCGACCAGAACAAATCTGCAGTCCATAATCAAGCATTTGCCACAAGTTCCAATACAAATCAAAATTATATACATCCGACGAGAGCAAAGAACTGTACAGGTTAGGATATTCACTCGAAATCCTTGCACAACCATCAAAAAATGAGAGCCATCATTTCTTACACGGAAAAACGTCAATAACTTAATCAATGAAGAAAAATATGTGCGCATTCTCAATGTACAGATCTCTCATGTCGACAATTTCTTTTGGATCTTCGATTTCCAATGGCTCGACGCTAAGTATTTATATTACTTGATGGCATGTGCCTAGCACAATCTTTGTCATTCACTATTTAATGATATACGTATAGCACAGCCTTTACCCCTCACTACTTGATGGCATGCGCGTAGCACAGCCTTTGACATTCACCTCTTGATGGCATGCGTGTGCTACAGCTTTTGTCACTCACCTCGTTCGACTAACCCCGCTATGGCTTTCTAGGTATTTTCCTGTCAACACTAGAACTAATGCTTGCGCACTCGCACATACCTACTCAAGTACTCAGCTTCAGGAGGACGCCCTTTGCGGACACTTGTGTCATCAAGAGCGCGTATGAACTAGATGAGGCTGACATTTGGCTACGAAAAAGATTGGAAGCACGGCTGAGTTTGATTCAGGATGACAAGTGAGATGATCGATGGGAAGGTTTATGGATTACTAACGCCAAGACGAACGTCCGTTGAATAAGCTTGACATTCAGAGACATGCAGGTACCAAGCAGATCCCTTTACTTGAGTGATCAGAACTTATTCTAACAATCTTATCTTTCAGACGTTCTGTCTCTCTGCCAGGAAACCACGCTGTCATTCAGGACTATCAACAACGAACATACCTCACCCCATACCTCACCACAACATTATGAAACCGCAAACTTTGCATTTCATGAATATCATTATCATAATATGCTATCTATAAGCATCATAATTCCACCTCTTCCCAAACAGGCAAATCAATATCTACAACAATAGGTTTATTGAATTTCTTCCCCCCTCTTCCTTTTCCATGAGGCCAACTAGAAGCCATCAACGCCGCATTAATCACACATGTCTCCTGTCTTCCCATTCTTCCACATAAAGCTTCTACGTCACAACGTAAAGATGGTGGTACTCCACCTTGTCCTCGAGCTGGGGAAAGTATCTCCTCTGGTATCGCGAGTAAAGTTTTCGCTACATTTGATATTGCCATCCTTGCCATGGAATTGTTTCGGTGCCATTTTCCTCTCTCTTTTGTAATTTCTTCAGGTAAAAGTGGTAGACCACTTCCAATCGATGTGGTTAGGTTACTGGCACTAGCAGTAGCATCACATGTTTGATTATCCCAATCTCCAAAGGCCCCATCGTTCTTGAAAACATTTCCTCCTATTCTTCCTTTTTAAGTCAAATCGATATGGGACATCTTTTTATTATCTTTACCCGGATCTTCCCAACGAACTACACCATTTTCCTTGAATTTAATGTTCGAAGATCCAAGATCCCATTGAATTATTTCAGCACCTCTTCCTTCATGAACATGTCCACATATTGTTAATCGTGGACGAATTCTCCATAAAGCTTGACGTAAATATTCACATCCAGCAGCTACACGATCATTCCTTTCATCGCAATGATATTTTGGTGGTGTGTGAGTAAGTACAATATCCACATCTAAAGGAATATCATCCCATCTTTTGGAAGCATCAGATTGTGGATAACCGAAAGCCCACATTCCTTTCGCTGGGGAAAAAGGAGAACCGAAAATACGAAAGGTAGTATGTGGACCTGTAGCTGATGCTAAAGAAACTTCTGCTGCTTCATGATTAAGGTATAGAATTGAGGGTGAACGATCTAATAATTCTTGACACTTTTTGATATCCTGTGGATTTTGTTTATGGAAATAAAGACCATATTGAGAGTAAAACGATGGATCGAGTGTTATATCATGGTTACCTTACATAATGATTAGTTTTTAATTTTGTTCGTTCGGAATAAATGAAGATGAAAATAGAACGTTTTTATGGGGTGGATGAATGTAGGGGGACGGATCCCCTAGTAAAAATAGGTGGATATATTATGCATACCAGCAATGATAATTTTGGCTTCAAAATCAGCATCTTCAATCCATTTGATTGATTTTTCTAATTCCGCATAGTTTCCTTGATTTGTTAAATCGCCTGCATGAATGAGAACGTCACCGGGTGGTAGTTTGAATGATCCATTTGCAACACCATTATGAGTATCGGAAACACAAACGAAACGGGTTTTGCGAGTACGAGTAGTTCGAGTTATTATAGGTATGTGAGGTTCCGGAGAGGATGAAGTAAGGTATGAATTTTGAGGCTCATGTGATGATGATGCGGTAGTACATGAATCTTGAGAGTGATGAGAAGGTTCATATGTTAGACGGTCGAGTTCATAGGAGTGATTGACTATGTTGGATATTTATTTGGAGTACCCCTCTCCTGAGATGAATGAATTAGGATTTTGACAGGTCAGGGGTATGATGATGGTGAGTAAAGATAAGTAATATGCCGGTAGGTAGGTATACTGGTTGGTAGTACTGTAGTTTGTAGGATTATTATGAATCGGGAGAGAGAAGGTACGAAGAAGGTAGTAGTAGCCTTACCCGTTAGCTAGGTCATAATACATTAATGACACATTCCCTTGATGTATAATTGGTCTGACGGGCAAGGGAAAAGACCGACGTTCTAGACAAGGCTGGGAAGGGAGGGAGAAGGATAAATCCATCCATTGGGCTGATTTGACGAAATTGCCTCGATGTGTTGAGTTTTTGCCTTATACATACTAACAATAACCCGGATTCTACCCAGTACTATATAGACGACATCTAAGAATGATATTTATCGATCCCTTGATCTATTCTTCTCGCCTCATCACCTCATCGCCTCACGCTTTACTCACACTCTACGATGTACTACTCATGGCTCACTCACATCTCACTCATACCTCATTCTCATCTCACTCATACCTTAAACCTTACATCTTGTTCCTCACACACCTCACCTCACACCCTCCCTCTTTCTCGCATTGATAGACATTGAACATTGACATTCGGAGAAAAAAGGATTGCTAGGAACCAGGGTACTTCAAAGTTTGTTTTTATTGAACACAGATCAAATTACCGGTCGGATACCTTCTCGACCATCTGTCAAAATGTTTAACCAATACCAATCCTGGTCTGTATCCGCTTTTCAACAGTTAAATGGGCACATTGGGTCACGATGATTTGTTCTACCAATTCAAGCCATTTGGGAGTTCTTTGGTCAAGTACCCAGCATTTGAGAAAGTCTTTCATTTCATTCGTTTGATCCACTGCATAAACTGACTGGTCTTCGGTATGAACGATATGGATGAATGAATGATACTAGGACTGACTGATATAAATGTTTAAAAAGTTACCAGGTACTCAACTCTCCTTTCGCAAGACTTAAGATTATTTATCATGATTTCTTATTCCCCTTGTTCAAAAGTAGGCAGTATTCCGTGTATAGTTTGATAGCTTCGTTTTTTCTTATTCATTATTCATTATTTTTCTTCTCTGTACTTACATTGTAGGTACTCACTCAAATTACCCGTTCATTCGATCTACCTAGTATCTATACCTAGTACCTTGCCTTGTCCATTAACCGTTCGGATTATTCTATTCCAACTCTCTTCCAACTTCTTTCCCAACTTCTTCTCCAACCTCTTCTCCCTCTCACAACAAAGAGGGCGATAGGAAGAAGAGAATTGTGTTTGACCAGTCAATGGTCATAAGTCTCAGTGCGTTCATTCATCAACAGCTTCAATTATCTTCATTTCGGTATTACTCATTCATTAAATAATTTAATTGGTCGGTATAATCGCCGTTGTGTCTCTGTTTGGCACTGCCGCACTGCAGACGCACGTTCACCAGTCCACTACATTCACTACCTATTACATACAGAAAGTCTCTCCTATTTTCCTGTCGACCAACCCAGATGATCAAGAAGGATCTATTCAACAATTGAGTGTTAAGAATTCATTCAAGAAAAGTCTTGTTGTAATTTGGATTGGTTTTGTTATACATTAATAAAACATACGAAGAAAGAGACCTTTCGTTCCGCCAATTCGAAGAGATCCAGGCAACTTCATTCATACCAATCGTAATAAAAGAAATCCGGATACAAGAAGATTGATTGGAAAGCATTGGTAGGAAAGGATTGAATCACTCTTAGGGTGAGAAGGTCGTTTTCGGCAGATCTTCAAATCTTGGAGTAAAAGGTCTTAATCAGTATGGCAACGATTTCTACATCGCAAGCCCATACCAGCTTGACACCGCCAAGTAGTTCTCACGGTCAAGATTCTTGGAATTACTCTGTGCCAGTAGAGGTAAAAATTTAATCTCATGGTTACCTTCGGCTTTTTTAAAGTTGTTATGCTAATTAAACTTTCCTTCAGCCGACCTCTCCTTCTGCCGTCACCGACTATCATAATCATAATCGTCAAATTTCTCAAACAAACGGTTACCCATTACGTCCAAGTACAGAAACCTTTGGTCCTCGCCTCGATCACAACCATTTGGCTCCAGCTCGCGCAAATGAATTTAATCGACAGAATAGTGATATCAGCGATACTCCTAGTGCTCCCGATAGTTTACTGGATTCATATGGAAATAACAAAGGTGGTCGAAGTATGGATTCTGGGGGCAAGAAAGGTATGAATGGTGGAACGTATGAAATGGATGATGTGGAACATTCTAGGTGGATTCACAGAGATAAATTGGCCCGAATTGAGAATGAAGAATTACAAGCAGCTGGAATCCCGATACCTCGTCCAAGAACAGGAAGTAGATCTAGTCGACGCGATCGGAGTCAAGATGCCAGTAATGCTGTTCGAAGTGAGGGACAAAAAAGGCAGAAGATGGGAGTGAACGGAGATGGAGAAGGTAATCCTTGGGATTTACGATTACCTGAAGAGTCTGCTGGAGATTTATGTACCAAAGGCATATCGAAGATACCAATATCGAAAACGAGTCCACTACCAATACCGATCGATTATCTCGAACGAGACACACCTATAGCTCGCAAAACAAGTAACAATTGGTATGACGAGGAGGACCCATTATCATTTAAGCAAGCAAGAAGTCGAAGTCACAGTGTCAAAAGTTCACTTATACTTGATGATGCTACACCGTCTTCTTCAAATGCTCCAATGCCTACTCCTGCTAGAGTTTCACCTACACCCACTCGTGCATCGCCATCCGAACGATCTCCTACAAAGAAAGCACCGGGACGGAAAGGATCTATTGGCGCAAACGCTGCACTTCCTGGAGGTAGACAAACATCAGCACAAAGACAAAAACAAAAGCCGAGTGGAACAAACGCGCCAGATATACGACCAAAAACTCGTTCAGGCGACTTAATCAATACATCAAAACGACCTGAAGGTGACCCACCTTGGCTGGCTACTATGTACAAACCTGATCCTAGATTACCTCCCGATCAACAAGTAATTCCGACTCATGCGAAACGTATGCAACAAGAACAATGGGAGAAGGAGGGTAAATATGGAAATGTTTATGATAAAGATTTTAGGCCATTAAATCAACAGGAATACAGACCACGCCCGGATTCATTTTCTCCACCACCAGAAGGACCCGATTGACCAGAGGAACCAAAGTCAGAAGAACAAAGTCCAGAATGGCCATTGGGTGCCCCACAATCTCCATCATCAGTGTCGCCAGTCTCACCTGTTTCCGCCATGACTCCTAAATCACCTACATTAAGTACGGGTCCTAGATCACCAGTGGAGAGAGCATCAAGTTATAGCACAATGCCAAAAATCGCCACTGGAACACCGCAAGGTGTTAATATCCCAGATCCTAAACCACCAATTCGTGTTCAAGATTCTCCTGAATCAAGCAAAGGTTGTGGTTGTTGCGTCATCATGTAATTTTTTTGAGAACGAATATGGAATTCGTTCTCTTCACCCATACGGAGTTTTTTTCCCTTTTATTTTTTGTGTAAATTGAGCTAAGCATGCAAGCAAGCAAGTTTTATGGCGTTTATGGAGCTGATGGATTCATACTTAAAGACTAGGTCTGAGCGATCGCCAACTTTTTTTTTTTTTCATTCATTCGTGGATAAACACATCATCAAAGAAATTTATAATTACTTGTTGAAACTTTTCCATCTGCACTAATTGTTTATTGAGATCCGGAATTTGTGCTGGGCACGCGATACAACATTACATTTCATTGATGTGGTAGTGGAGGGGAGGAGGATTAGATGAAGATGGTTGGTGGGGTGAGGGGGTAAGGTGGAGGGATGGAGAGAAAAAAGGATTGATGACGAATTTTATGAATTTCCCACACACTCTCACAGAGCAAATTTCCTAATAATTCTATCTTTGTTTTGTGCCGTCATTGTGGCATAAGGGGTGGTTTACTCTTTTTTTGTTTCTTGTTTTGATTCCCCAAAGCGATTTTCTAAGATGCGATATTGGGTGGTTAGGTGGAGGATGCATAGGCAAGAGGGGAGATTCTATGGTAGAAGCGAAGGGGAGTGGGTGGAAGTATTGTGCTTTGAATTGAAGGGGAATTTTCGACGGTTAGGAGGGAAGGGGCTTGGGGGAGAGAATGGATAATTTCGAACTGGTTGGTACCTTATGCTCAGCATTGCTTCAAGCATCCGGTGCGGCTACAGTTACAGCTATCGCAAATTCGAATGCCAATGTGAGCGATATTTTTGCATCTTATACTGTGGCAATTGGAGGTCAGGGTCAAGCATGCAACTTGGTTAGAGTTGAAGGGATGGGTTGGAAGGAGAGGGAAAGAGGGGTAGGGAAATTCGCAAGGAAGATGAGAGGGGAGGGTCGGGAAAGAGAAGTGAGAGTAGTAGGAGTGGAATTGAAGTTAGCGGGTGCATACATGCTAGGTACCAGGTAGTATAGACAGCGATCAGATAAGTACCTAGTATGAATCTTAAAAATATTGAGAAATCGAGATGTCCCCTTCATTCAAGTCCACACCTATGTTGATCTGTTTATTGCTCAAGTGAGTAGCGGCAGGCAATAAATATTATTGAGGACTTCCATAATGGGATACTAATCCAGAAACTTTAATATTGACACCGAGAAACGGGGAAGAGAAACGGGAACGTTTTTTGTTGTGCTTTGAGCTGCAGGAGACTCAGGACTAGGCAGGTGCATGTGCAGATGAGATGAGGTTTAGAAGCATTTGTAGTCCTATTCTGGCGGAGTTGTGGGGATGAATCGCGCTGTGTTCTGGGTGTATATAAAAGTATCATCATGATTTCGGAGGAGGGGATGGAGGCCGAGGTTACAAGTCTCAGGTAGGGATAGTCAATTGGCTCGGTATCGATGTGGGGGTTGGTGGTGGAAGTCTGTTTTTTTAAAACCCTGAGGACGAGGTCTGGGGTCCTGGGTCTGGGGTTTAGCAGTGGTGTGGGGTTGGTGTTTGAGGGAGTGTGGTGTGTCATGCTACGGTACGGGTCTATTGGTAGGGAAGTTGACCTCATGGAAATGAAATCTTTGTTTGTTAGGATATCATTCCGCTGGCATTAAGGTAGGCTACAATCGAATTTGTTTCATCGAGATAATTAGTATTACTTTATTTTTAAATCAGGTCAAGATTTGATAGTCACAGGGTTATGAATGGGATTTATGTTTACATATGAATGTTTTTTATTTTTTATTTTTTTATTCTGATAGATGGTAGAGAGGCAAAGGAAACAAGGAAACCGTCAAACCAACAAATGACAAAGGAAACAATGAAAATGCTGTTTCAACAAATGAAAATTTATAAAGGAATGTGGGTAGCGAGACCAGCTCAGCTATTGCTTACTCGTTTTCTCACCTATCTTCTATTCTCTAGTAGCGAGACCAGCTCAACTACTCTTGCCTCTATTTCCTCGCCGAATTCTCACCTCCGGATCCGTCAGCACACGATTGCAGAGCAATCATGCATTAACATCACCATCGATGATTCTCTGGATGAGCTGGAAGAGTTCGTTTGCCTTGATCTGCAAATCTCCCTTTCCAGTCCATCTATCCGGATGCCATCTCAATCTCTCCTTCTTCATCATCTTCTCATCGAAAACTCCGCTTCCTCTCAGCGTCATCTCGACTTCGTGATGACAAAGCCCGAGAATCTCTCCCCGAACACAGTTGTTTCGTACACAACCGTGTTTCTTGAATCGAGGAAATTCTTGCGTGTTGTCCTTGATAACCGCCGCTGCCGAAGCAGAGAAATCATCAAATGCGTTGCCGTAGGCGTCTCGATCGGAAGTACTCCATTGCTTAGCATATTCCCATTGGGACATGCTTTCGAAATGTTTCTTTTCCTTGCGAGCTTCCTCTTCGGCTGCGCGACGAGCTTCTTGACGATGCTTCTTCTCGGCAGCTTTCTGGGCTTTCTGCTCTTGTTTCTGTTGCTTGGCGCTCTTGGCTTGAGTGCTGCCTTGGAAGAACTGAGAGTTGCGGGAGGAGGCTGGAGGAGCTTGCGCGTGGGATCGATGGGCTTGAGATCTTCTGGGTGGAGATTCTTGATACCATGTTTCGCTGCGGGAGTCGGATTGAGCTTGATCTTAAGCTTCGCGGGCGGCGCGGGCTTCGGCTTGACGTTCTGCGTAAGGGAGATTGGCGCGGCGGGCGCGTTCTTCTCTTGTCAAGGGCTCTGAGGACCAGAATCTGGAAGACATTCTGGCGTTTGCTGAGTTGTCTGTTTGGAGTTTGGATTTGTTCTGCTTAGAATGTTGTGAAGAGCTGGAAAGATGTGGTAGGTATTGTAGGAAGTAAAGTACTATGGAACTGATGAGAATAAGTATGAGTAGATATTAGGTGGATATATATACACAAGCAGTTGGAATTGTTCAATTGTAGTTCAGACATATTGAGGGGTATGGCAGGGTGAGACTACAGTCAACAATAGCATTTTTCAGGATTACTTTGTGGGGGTGATATGTACTGCACCGAAGTCTTTGTCAAAGAAGTCCCTTTTTCAGATTGGAATTTCTTTGTTAAGTCGGCGTTTGGATGAGGACAATGCATTGTTGATTCTGAGAACAACGACAAAGGTCAAGCCCGAGTTCTAAAGGCGTTCTAGAGTCCTGAGACAATCGATCAGTACCGCACTAGTCTGGCCCCGATAGCCTCTCACTGCCGATATCGACCAATCCTCGAAACACAGTTTCGATAGTTCATAGTCTCGATGTTGTATTCTTGTACTGCACTGAGATACACACTTGATATAGTCCTGTCATCTAGCTCAGATATAGTCTACGCTATTTGAATAATATAGTTTTTGTTGCATATCTGAAATTCTTTACCCCACTCTATAGACCAGACCGGAATACTTCACTTTCGATACGTAGGCACAGGAAGATCACACTTAGAGTAAGTCTAAATGTTTTTGAGACTGATTTTTTTTCATTTAACACGAAGGATGACTACTATTGTCGGCAGACTTTACAATTAATGGAATTGCCGTCTGATAAAAGGCGAAGGGGGGGGACTGTTGAAGGTGGCCAAATAGAGGGGGTTTACGGGTATTGCAACATGGTTCAATCATGCGCATGTTGTTGTTAAGGGTGGCCTGGACACTACTTCACATTTTTGACGAGATATGAAATTCGGGAGGCCATCAAAGCTTTCAAGCAGAGCCTCTTGGGTCAACGCTAATCCAGGATCCAGTTGAGTGTATTGCAGGATAAGTCTCAGAGGAAGATTAGGGAGTAGTATCAATCATGTGATAAGCCTAAAAACTGGTATAAATACATCTTCCCCTGGAGAGAGAAGAAAAGGAAATGAAATTCCTGATCTGGAGAGCAGACTGAATAGATTTAAATCCGACGGTAATCATTACAGGGGGACGATTGTGTCTATTAAAGAACGCGAGCCAGATGCAATCGACGCTCATAGCATTCAAGAACTTGCAGTTGACGACAGTCTGGTCCACTACCCGGATGAGTGGCAGCGAAATAGCGTTGATTGTATTCAAGAAGCTGGAATCGACAATTTCACGGATTGCGAACGTGAGGCATACGATTACCGAGTGATCTACTGCTTGGTGACTTCACCGGCTGAAAGATCTCTACGTGAATATCATTCGGTTAGAGAGCTTTCAGACCTGCTATGCAATACTATTTGAGACTATAGACCGCTAAAGAATGAAAAGATTCTTTATCGGGATATCTCGAAAAAACAATTCATTATCACCTAGGAATTAAGGGTAATTTTGATCTTTTGGGGGCATAAGGGGTTTGATGAGAGTTGTACGATATAATGATACCAGGGATACTCTTATTGCACAATTTACCAAGGATTAATAGCCTCGTTGTGCTTAAAATAAAGTCTTGAATAGTACAACGTTGCGATATGATACACGTCAGTTTGCAAAGTTGTACTAGAGAGGCATTTTCAACGTTTCAATTGTGTGCTATCTCTCAAAGGAAAGGTTCAAATGAGAGAGATTAGAGATGCTGGGTTCTCACAGCTGAATTTGAGGATTCGCGATGCGGACTATTTGATAGTTGGGTGATACTAAGGGCCATAGGATCAGGGTTGAGATCAATCCTAAGGTTTGATGATCTCTTTGGGAGATTCTCTTATATACTAGGTGTGGGTATAATCGATTCGGGTGGATTGATTACTTACTAATTTATTATACAATTGATACAAATTTCCTAAAGTTTAGGATTAGTTTTAACACAATTTCTAAGAGTCGTAATTGAGTTTAGTATTAGCTCGCTTAAAGTATTTATACTTAGCATACCTACCAAAATGTCTCTCAAAGACAGTTTCACTAGATTGGATTGAGATGGGTAGATGAGAATAAATCGATACTTCACAAAAGTGGTGGTAGGAAAGTATGTAATATATCTAATGACGTCGATATTTGGATGGAAAAGTAAGTGCATTTAGTTAATGTACGTATGTGAGACATGATGTCAACCTTGCATTAGCTGCCACAAAGCGGAGTTGGTAGTAGTCTGGTGTTTTACTTTCGATAGTGACAATCATTTCATGCTCATTGCCCAATAGATATTTCGTCCTACGATGTCAATTCACGATAGTTTCAGATCAGCCGCTATCTAGTTACATTGCCTTGCCTCCTCCCATCAGCTGATCCTTGTATAGCGGGGCGCTTGTAGTTGTTTTGACTTTGCTTTTTCCAATACTTCTTTGTAGACCTAGGCTCCCCAGTAGGCTTACCTTGAGAGTGAAGTGAAATTTTTGGTCAGACTACTAAGTTCATAGTCATGCAATAAAAGAGTAATCTTAGCATGTAGCTATAAAAGATTACTGTGAGTTTGGTATCAATCCATAATCTTGATTACTCTTTTAGGCATGACATTGGTGGTTGACCATCGTTAAAGTTAAAATAAAAGGATAAGAAAGATAAAAGTGAAAGACGTCATGGGTTCTAAGACTATTGCAGCATTGTCGCTCTACCGACTTTCAATTAAATAGTTCTGTTGATTTCTCGATATTTTAATCAACTTGGCTGGAGCTATTTCACTGCACATTTGGCACAGATCGGTCAGAGCAGCGGGTTTTTCATTGTTCAAATCTGCCGTGGTTGCAAGAAGAAACACTCACCCGTCAAATATTAGAGAAATGAAATGACAAATCCCATTCTACATCCTCCTGACTTCCATCTTCCTCATTCCAGCTTTCTCAAACCCTCATTCTTGTGGTAACTACAATTCAACTTGACCACCCCATAAGCTCTCGTAAAACTGAGTCCTGAAGCTCGTCTGCTTCTTCTCGCTACCTGTGACGGTCATAATCTTTTCTGCAAGATCGCTCCAGAAATTGCAGCTTTCTGCGGTTACCTGACCATCGTATCCAAGAGTGTAGAATGGATGGTTAGGATTGGAATACTGCAGACCGACCTTCAGGGCGTTTGTCAACTTTTTACCATCGTCAGTTGTTACTTCCCATGTGAGTCCCCGGTCATAATTGAGATCGTTCGGATCACCAGTCAGTGCGTGAGCAGCAAAGTACTTTTGGTATCTCGTAGCAAGAGGCACCCATACATTCCCAAGGATATTGGTGATCCAGTCAGGGATCCAAGGAACAATAGCTTTAATAAGACCAGCGACGTCGACCTCCTCGTTCCAAATGACAGGAAGCAAATCAGTACCATGTTGAGCCGGTGGAATTTCGTACCGCGTGGCATAGACTTTGGAGTTCTTCTTGTATGCCTGGTAGATCTGATAGTTGTTACAAACGAACGTCGAGTCACTTAATACTGCCCTGAGACGAGTCTGCTGGTCATTATCGTATGTACGAGAGGGGTATTTGTCCTCGATATTCTGCCTCACTTCTGCTAGTTCATCACCCGGAAAGGCGCGAGTGACAAATTCTGTGAACTGAGCTTCGGTTTTAATATCCTTGTTGGCGAAAAGCCTTGCCTCGTCGTATACGTGAGAAATTATTAAAGATTCAGTGCTAACGTGTTTGCCTGATTCATGATTAGTGATGTTCTAACAGTAAATTGGAAAATTATAACAGGAGATTAAATTGTTGTGTATAAATTTGTGTACCTTTCTTGAATAGATTCGCTGGGAGGTCTGGCACCAGATCCCCATCAACAGCGGGTCCGAATGGAAATAATCCCAAAGCCAAGCGTTGATTGACAACATTTTGATTATCTACCTTCAAAGTTTCTGTATCGGCTTCTCTTAAACACTCGAGAGCATCTTTGTCAGCGCAGTTTGCTTCTGCTGTGAAGTTGAAGAAGGTTTCTTGCAAAACACCTGCTCGATCATACGACCACTGAAATGATGGACTCCAGATGGATGCCCTCTGGAAAAGAGATTCTTTCTTGGTACCACCATAGGAAATGAGGTGATGGAGAATTGATCCTCCACCAGCAGAAAGCCCCCAGATGCTGACAGCATTTTTGTCGCCTTTGACTTGACCGATGTATCTTTGAACCCAGTCCAAAAGCAGACGCTGATCATGCAGACCTGCATTAGGCTGAGCATTCTGTTCCATGTAAGAGCCACCCAAGAAGCCAAATGCTCCGAGTCGGTAATTTCCCGTCACCCAGATGACACAATTGTCGGTAGTTCTGCGAATACCTGTTCCGTCATATGCATAGTAAGGTCCTTCTGGTGTATTGAATGTCGTATTTTTCCCACCGAATATATAGGCTCCACCGTAGATGTAGACAATAACAGGGAGCTGTTCTTTACTATTCTTCTTCAAAACCCAAAGGGGGACGTAGATATCGAGGAAAAGACAGTCTTCACTTTGGGTATCTTTTGGTAGAGGTTCAGTAGCAACCTCTGAATTTTTGGCAGGAGGAAAGGCTTGGATACAGTTGGCGCCGACACTGTTGTCTTGAATTTCCTTGTTGTTTTCGATGGCGTCAGGATATTCGGGAGCTGCAAAGCGGAGAGGACCAACAGGGGGTTTGGCGAATCGGACGTTTGAAAATCGAACAGTCTGGTTGTGTCAAGGTGTCAGTGAGAACGAACCTCAACCGTGTATAGTGGTGAATGCATAAGTAATACAACAATCACTGACCTCTCCTTCGTTCCCGTAAAGTTCTGCCTTATATGTACCCCATGGGAGGGTCAATGTTGGAAGGTCATCCGTGGAGTGGTATGACTTCCCATGTTTGGCATTGATGGTCCAGAAAAGAGCATTGAAAATGAGGAACAGGAAAGATTTGTAAAACATTTTGAGATTATGTATTTGGTTTGAGCCAGTAACTAAACTTTGACCCGTGATATATCAAGCAAGCAGTTCTATAGCTTGGTTCTTATAGGACTGTATGGAGTGAACGTGTCCAATGCTCGAAACATATGATGGAAAGATCGACACGTTACATGTTCCCGTGTCCTTGATATTCACATTACATCATCCCATAAATGGCTTAAATATAGAGTAGAATATTTGTCAAATTCATGTCATGATGACTTTACATAAATCTTCTGAATGCGACGAAGATTTCGGTGTGGAGTACGGCTCGGGTACGGTGGTGAACCTTTGAAGTCTCCTATACAGAACAGCTCTCAATCGAAAACCTAGAAATGCATTAGTTTTGCATATGCATCATTCGATAGTGTGTACCATTCTAGCTGCAGAAAGATCGAAGATTTGATCAATCACATGGAGGAGAGATTATTCAGATCTCAATTCCTAACGGAAGGGAAGAGATCTACAAGATTATGGTGCACAGTGTGGGGCTGATCTGGGCGGAACAGCTGAAAGAACCGATCAAATCCTAGTACGCGCAGATCAAAAGGACTTGGCGATGTTGTGTGACGTTTAACGGCATCAAATGCAATTGTTTCGTACTTTTCCAAAGCAAATAACTCCGGAAGTTGTTTCACATGCATTCAAAACCATTCTGGGTAACGCCGCCCAATTCATCACGGAGTGCATATTAAGGGCCTCGCTTTGTGTGATCATATCATGATTCTTCTTTTCTAAAGGCGGCTTCTTCCCGGAATTCATAGGATGTGAATGAGGAGTATATGCATGGCTTTTCAGATCGAGAGTTTGCGAGCTGAATGAGTACTTCTTAGTCCTTTTCTGCAGATATCGATCTCAATGGCAATTGCTCATCTCCATGGGATCGGGGATAACCCTAAGAAACTGTCGGGATTATACTAGTTTTTGCTATGTATACAGCTGAATGTGTACATTTGGTTATGCACAACAGGATATACTGCTACCATGAAAAAGTGACAAAGAGTGGAACAAGTGGATTTGGTACCGCTTTAGCTGATTAGATTCTACCAGCCAACAAGGGTGTCTCTCAAATTGCAGCCAGTGTATCTGTTCCTACCCACGCTCGCGGAAGTCGCTTTCAAGTGCTGCCTAGGAAGGGCGATTTTTGCTTCCATCCAGAAATTTGTATAGACCGTGTGAATCTATTGTAGAAGTCTTGTTTAAGGAATTGATAGATCAGTCTTGTGTTTATGCTGGGTAACAAATCACAAACCGGGGAGTTTTAGTGACGTTGCTCACACTTGTATGTCACCTTTGTACAAACTCTTCTCGTAAGCTCTTGATGTCTTTTGATTGCTCTACGCTTTCGTAATAGACTTCTTGTAACTCTTCCTAGTGGCTTCCTAGTAACAGAAAACTTTGTCGAAACTTGCTTTGAGCTGCAGCCATAAATCATTTTGGATGCAAGCTTCTGTAGTTGCATGTCGTTGCTTATGCAAATATGACTGGCTTGCAAGTAAGAGTACTGCACAAGAAAATTGTGTGACATCAAAGAAAATAGGGGAACTGGGCTGGGCTGGTTTAAAACGATTTTATCGGGTCAATAGTGCTGATCTTCGGAGTTCAAAAATCTCAAGTTGCTTAGTTGCATATTCCCATCCGGGCTGATGATCATACCAAACCCCCAACTATGACCATTTCTGACTCTCCCGATTGTAAACTCTGATAGCCAAGATTAGTCGTAACAAGACTTGATGAGCAAGCCGTGTGAATGGTAACACTAGGACCATCAATATCTAGAAAGTGGGACACGCAATTAGAGATCATCTCTTCGCAGTTTCTTGAAATATGGTACTCGGGACTATGTCCGAAGTCTCGTACAACAGCGTCTTGATAGTCACTTATCGAGAATCCGATTAGAACGCAGTTTCAGTGCCTACAACTTTGTTCGGCGTTTTACCAGCATTCTTCAGAGCTTCGTAGACGCCTTCCATGGCTATGCGCTGTTTGAGATCAATTAAATTGGCTTACGCTGCCATGATATTAAATAATGCTACGTCGAAGGTATATGGATCCTGTTTGAGAAAATGGCTCCCTTTACTAGCCAAGATGTTTTGCCGACTGTTACTATTGGGGTGGTAGAATGCATCCGCGTTATTTGTTGGAGAGTAGGCATCTTCGAGATTGTCAGTGCAATTTCAAGCAATTCCAAAAAATAAATCATACTGAGATCACTTATCCCTCCTTTTTTAAGAGGTCCAAGAAATTCGATGGTGAAGTAGCATCATCTGGGAAGCGGTATGCTAGGCCGACAATAGCGACAGAGACATAGGATGGGTTACCGGTGAAAGGAAGGATGACTAACGAGAGATCTGATAATTAAAACTACTCTGATGTCGTTCTGAAGCGAAAGTTTCTGTTACCTATTTTGCCGTGTTGTACTTGCCGAGGACTATATTGAATAACTGTTGGAGTTATCTCAGTTTTGAAAAACCCACAACTTCATGATGCGAATTCTGCTTCATACTTGCAATTTTCTAGTGTTTATACTCCAATTATCGCAAAATTCCTATAATCACGTTTTTATGTCGGCAGGAGTAAGCACTACCGGCTATGTCCCTTGCCGAAGCACGAAAGTACAAATCATTTCACCTTAGTCTAGTGCTCACTACAGCTTCAATCCCCGCATTTAAAATTCAAATCTTTATCTTACTGGTATCGAATCGTTTGGATCTATTTAGAGAACTCTCCCCCTCTCATTGATCATTTAGCACTCCATTAAATTTATACATAGCGACAATGGTTCTCAAACTTTATGGCTCCGCCATGTCCACATCCCGCGTTTTGGTCACAATTCCCGAGAAAGAGTTGCCATACGAACGGATCTTTGTAGATATTGCAAAGGGGGAGCAGAAAATCAACGACTTTAAGAAGCTACAGCACTTTGGAAAAGTGCCTGTATTTGATGATGATGGGTTCATGTTTTTAAGCAGAGCTATTTGCAGATATCTTTCCAAGTAACTTTTTTGGAATCATACATTTATACATACAAGAGTTATTCTAAATTTTTCCTGTTGGAAAGTATCCTTCCGGGAAGAAACTGATCCCGGAAGACGATGGGAAGGCCTATGCTCGCTTTGAAGAGGCTTGTTCTATCGAGCAAAATCATTTTGTTGTAGCAGCCGAGACCATAGGAACCGAGTTTATCATCTAACCGTGGGTATATTCCCGCTTTTCAGGTTGTTGCTCCTATTATTATTTTAATTTTAACTAACCACGACTTGTAGAGAATGGAAGAGGATCTAGTCTTCAGATGTGTTTCAGAAAGCTACTATGCACACAATCACCAATATTAGAAGACATGGTAGAACTTGAATTAGCAGATTGTCATATGGCTCTACTCCAAGTAATCTTGGGGGGACTGTAGAATTACCAAACCATTCTCCCCCGTTTCTCAATCCATTGACTTGTGAAAGGGTTCAAAACGCTTTTGTTTGTCTACAATCGGCTTCGTTTCTACCCAAGGGTGTTGGGTAGTTCGTATTATTTTGTCGTTTAGAATACTGCATTGTTCGTTTGTAAGCTTGTCGGAGGCGAGATTTCAATCATAGCAAAGCCAGTCTTCTGACCAAAGAACCGTCCTTTTACGGTTGTGAAGGGTGATGATGAGAAAATCGAGTTTTTTGCGTAAATTTCTTGGTCTTTACGGACGCTCTTGATGTCAAGGAAGTCTCCGTTGTCGAAGTTAAGGAGCCATCTTGTTTGGTAGGTGTAATTGGAGTTCGGAGAGGTCCACGTATACTCCTGCTTGGTTGTTACATTGAATCTTATTATTTCCAAACCGTATTCTGTGCGAACAGTTGCAAATCTTAAATGCTGTACTGGGTCCTCATTATCGGAGAGCCAAATGCTAGCCTTGACTTCTGAGCCTGGGAAATGAACCCCAAACCAGGTAAATTCGCTGTCAATTCCACTAAATCCATACTGACGGTCATACCAGGTCATTGAGCGTTCCTCGTCGACTTGGAGGATATGGTCGCCTAGAGTCAACGTGCCTGAAGTCTGGCAGCTCGGAAGAGACCACTGCGAAGTTTTGCCGTTTCCCCATGAGAAGTAACCTGTTCCAGTATTCAGAAGGGCCCGAGATGTTGCCTTAACGGTAAGATTATACTCATAGTGATCAGTCGAACCACTCCAGAACATAGCGGAGATACTATCATTAGAGTTGCTCGAAATCTCAAAGTTAGGTGCTTTAATGCTAAGCTTTCCGTTCTTAGTCGTTGAATTTGTCAGAAGAGGGAGGTTTTCTGTGCTCTTCCAGTAATTCTCTGGGTTACTGGCGTCCAGGAGAGAGGTCCTGACTGTAACAGTGCCAGAGGGAAGTACGAAGGCTTGCGACAAGAGAACATACTCATTTGAGTTGGCCGAGGTTAGGAAGTGGGTGGACCAGAATGAATTAACGGGAGGTGTGACAAGCTGAGATTCAAGCAAGGAATATTGCGTTGGTAACCGATATCCCTACATCTTGCACAACCCCACATCTTATACAATTTTTAGAACCTCAAAAAATATCAATTACAAAAGTTATATTGAATCTCACATTAGCTATGGAAGATTATATATAGTAAGCAATAGCTTAAATTAAAACTGAAGAGAAGTCTAATATAATCATTATCGCAAAAATTCACTATGTCGATCGCTTTACACTATATTGGCGATATAAAGGGTAAGCAGTTCCTTATGTTTCTATTTATAAAGATATTTATTAATATCTCAATAAAGAATAAGAAGAGAGTTTAATTAATCAGATCAATAAGCTGATACAAAGATTTATACTTCCTATAAGTTGTACAGTTAAAAACCTAGCAGAAAAGATTATAGGTTGGCTTGTAGGGAAGAATTGGATTGCTTATTTTGTTAAGAGGCATAGAACTTGTCTTAAAAGTCGGTATCTCTGATGTATTAATAATCTATATATTAAAACTGATAATATTGTTCATTTTGAATACTTTTATAAGCTAGTTAGTACTATTTTTGATTTTTTGTTGATTTATATTATATAAAAGCTTTTGCTAACCCCTTTTTTTTATTTATTTAATTAATAAAAACGATTACAAAATATGATATATTATTGAAGAATATGTACATTTGGGATGAGAAAGGCTTTATGATTGGATTGATATACTTTATAAAGAGGATAATGAATACTAGTATCTATAAAAAAGAAAAAGTGATAAAAGCTATGCAAAACGGATTTCGAGAGTTTATTAGCCTTTTAGTATGTATTTGTGCTGATGGTATGGCTATACCATTTATTTTACTATATAAAGGGGAGTCGGGGGATCTTCAAGATATATGGGTTGATAAGATAGGGGAGGGGGATAAAGCTTATTTCGGAGCTTCAAGCAATGGGTGGTTATTTAACGCTTTTGGCCTCATATGGCTTCAAAAAGTGTTTCAACGTTATATACGCTTAAAAGCAGGTAAAGGATATCGTCTACTTATTATAGATGGTTATTCTAGCTATATGAATATAGAGTTTATATCGAAATACAATGAATTGAAGATCATATTGTTGATTCTATTACTACATTCTATATATTGTCTTCAACCTTTTTATTGCAGCTTTTTCCTTCCATTTTTGATGAATTATAGTATAGTATTGAATGATCTATTGCACAAAAGCGGGGGATTATCTGGAATCACAAAGTGGAACTTCTGGGTCATATTTAAAAGAGCTTGAATTCAAACTTGTACGATATATAATATACTATCTTCCTTTGAAAAAACGGGTATTTATCCTATACATAAAGGAGCTACCATTGCTAGCATCGCACCTGAATCTCCCTTTACTCCATTTATATCTATGTGGCTATGTGGGAGTAAATTTAAGACTCTATATATTGCATAAGCTCTTCGTAAGCTTAAATTAGAGTTTCGTCTTCAAAATTACCCTGATTTCATTTTGAAGCTTTTTAAGGCTGCTTTCACCAATATGACTGAAGCTAGTATTCAATTGCATAGAGCAAAGGGGCTAGAAGAGGCTATGAAAATGGAAAAGAAGAAAAGGAATCGATCTAAGAGGTTAAACCTAATAGAAGAGGAGGCAAATGGGGCATGTTTATACTTCCCCGGTGCTATTTTAAGAGCTAAGATATATCAAACCACCAAAGAGCTTATTATTCAATAGGAGAAGGAAGCCAAGAAACTAAAGAAAACTGAAAAGAAAATCGAAAAGCAGAAAAAGTATTTAGAGTTGCAAAAGAGAGCTAGACAGAGAGAGATTGATTATCAAATTTTACAAAGTTTAAAAGAGTATAATAAGAAAGTTTTTAAAGTACCCAGATTACTTATTAAAAAGTGTAAAAGTATTTCAAAACCTTTTCCTATATTAGATTTAATATTTCAAGAAGCTATAAAGCTTTCAGATAATAGAAAAGTTGATATTTCAATGAATAAGGGGGAGGGGGTGGAAACTAGGATTAGGAGCAAGAAAGTGATCACAATACCTACAAGATTTAA
>PQXJ01000512.1:0-25288 GCA_004786225.1 Botryotinia narcissicola | reverse complement strand
GAGCGCACCTATATACTAGCTATGTACACGTGATCGTGCACGTGCGCAAGCGCGCACGTGAGCGATCGCAACTGCGATTGGGTGCGATGCGTGACACATCTCGGGACACAGCGACAGATGTTCCTTTAACGGTAGACTAAGGAAATACCTAGGGTTCTAGTCATTCATTCTCTGATCTAACCTTCATCCTATCTCCCTAGGTATCTTATATTTAGGTAGGTAGGTAGGTAGGTATTCATCAAATCTATAAATACCTACGTCTATACACACGTGATCTACGCTTACCCCTTACCCTCATACCCCATACTTCATATTCACTTCATTCCTTTTCCCTTAGTCTTCTTTATAGAGAAAAGGTGAAAGTTAAAAATGTATATTTATCAATGTAGGTAGGTAGGTAGGTATCTCGGATACGGTTCTTGGGGGATATAGCTAGGTTTGTGGATACTTCCAAGGTTGTGTATGTATGTGTTATATCTTTCTCCATGGTGATGATGGCAACCATCTTGATATTAGGTAGGTAGTCATATCTTTCATATGTTTATTTTCATAGTTGGAATTACAGTTATAGTTGTAGTTGTACTCATAGTTGTGTCTTTCCTTGTGGGTATAATCACTATCATCATTATCGTCTTATAAATAGCAATAGCAATAGTAATCGTCATATTTTTCCTCGTAGTCATGATCACATCTAGCCATAATCACCATTATAATCATAACCGTAATCCCGAGATCTTGTCTATTCTACTCTAACAACACTCTACCCATTTCCTTTACTTGCCCTTCCTCTCACTCGCACTCTACCTCCTATCCCAACTCCCACCTCAAAGAAACAGTACAGTATAATAATATACCCTACCCTACCACACCACACCATACCACACAATAAACTCAAACAAGACAAACCCAAACCCAGATGAAGGAATCTGAATCACAATCCATCCATCCACCTGCCTAGCTCGAAGATATGATTCACGATACATCTATCCATCCATACATCGATTCGTACATCTATTTCCATTTCGCGAATACATACACTCACTCACACACTCACTCACACATTCACTCACACACTCACTCACACACTCACTCACACTCATACTCACTTACGCACCCATACTAATATAATACATAATACTGCACCCAAATCTGTGAACGTATCTCCTCTTCTCCCTAAATGATTCATACATTCATTCATAAATTCCCATTCCTAACCCACATCTTCGATTCACACACCCCCCACCCCCCTGCCTTCCAAAATATTACTCACCCCAAACTACCATACCGTACCATACCTACCAAACTATCATACCATACCATACCAAACTATCATACATACTCCATACACATTTCCGAATTATCAAGTACGCACTCGCACTAACAGTGTTACCGTATTACAGTACAGTATTCCTACAGAGATATAAATCACGGGATATTTCAATACTTTTACCTTTTACACATTAACTCTCGATTTACCCGTTTTATTCTTAAGGATTTGATATTTGATATTTGATATTTTCACTTAGTACTTGTTTTCCACTTCTTATTTGTTATTGGTTTTGCTCCCGACTTGACTGTGAATGGGATTTCAATAACGATTTGAATAACGATTTGGACAGCTAGTACATAGGGAATGTGACTAGAAGTCTATTATTATATTATATTATACATACATACATACTTACTTATCAAAGCCGAGTCACTAATATTTTTTGAATACATCATTGTTGCGTCGTGGGAATATACACATCTCTTTATTTCTTTATTTATCCGTCTATGCACTGAGTGGCATACCTTACTAGACGACTCACAGTTGGCTTTTCTGTGTTCATATCTTACCTGCTACACGACTCACAACTCGCAAAGGCCGTGCCGATATATTTGCTGAAGGTAGAGTTTACTTGCTCTTTGCATCCTACATACGGTACAGAGCGAGAGAATTTTAACAAGTATGGGTAAAAATATCAACGCAAGGATGGCGCCCAAATCATGGGTTGTATGTACAAAGCCTGAGGGTAAGGTTATGAACAGCAAGACTTCTGTCAAAGCCGATAAGTAAGAGCATATTCTTTTCTTTTTGATTCTCATATTCCCTTAGGTCTTCCTGTTTTTAGAGGGTTGGAGATGATGGATATTTGTATGGCAAAGCTTGAGCTTGTAGACACCGATTAACAATAACCACTCTCAGACGCGATATCACCCTCCTCGTTCTTCTTCTCCGTCACCGCATCACCCCTCCGGTACCATATATCATTATTACCGAAATTATCCTCAGCATGTCACCGGATACTTACCAGGATATGTGCCGTAAGAACTGCAGATTGTAGAATCTGACAGAGGAACAACAATATCATTGGTTCGCTTGGTGGTGTAAAGAAATGGAGAAGAAAGAAATAATGAAAGGTGGTGGGAGATGGGTAGCTGCTGTTAGTGAGTATTTGCAAAATGAACTTTGTGATGCAAATTACATGTGCTTATGTTATGACTATAGATTGGGAGAATGAAAGAATCAAAGATATTTGTGGTTGTCTTCGAGACCAACTGCAAGGTCGAGGTCCTGTGTTCGAACTTCTTGACCAAGAAGGTGTCAACAGATTGAAATTACAAGTTGGTCAAAAAAAGCAACTCATAAAGCAGAACAAGATCTTGAAGGAGAAAGAAGATTTCATACGAGCGCAGGAGGATCAGAGCACCTTGCAAGCGGACTGGTATCTCAAGAATGATTGTACGTATAACCCCGATAGGGTCCAAATAATGTGAGTGTGTACTGATCAAAATTTTCAGGGAAATATGGTTGTGTCCCTGACCTTACCATCCTCAACCCCAAGTCTGTTGTCGGGCAAGGATATCTGTTGGATGACTTCCTTAGGCCTTTCAACGACGACTTACGAAGCTGGAATTCGACTTTCGAAACGGCCAGTACAATCTCAGCTCCCTCTACTCTTTCTTCTTCCACTAGTCTGACGACTTGGTCTAACTCTTCTACAATTACTTCCTCTACTATGCCACTTGGGTATACAGATGAAGAGGAGAAAATTCTCAAGACAGTCAACGACTACAAAGCAAGAAAGAAATTCGAGAAAATCGTAGACTTCAAGAAAGCAATGCGAAACAAGCTCGACAAATTGGATATGGCAGAGAGAGAGGGTAGATTGGTTAATGATTGGATGATGACTGACGCCATGGTGGAGGTATGTTAAGGGTACGGAAAGACACTTTGGAGAATAATGATCATTGTGAGGTTTTATCACATGTTCTCGTGATATTACGATAGAAACGCATGTGTATTATGCTTAAAGCATGAGCGGAGGATTTCCAACGCAAATTATAATATTAGAATGAATTTAGAAGTTAGAATTAAGGAATATTTAAAGTGTTTACCTACTTCTACCTAGTAAGATGCACCCTCATCGCGATCGGCGCATGTGAGACATATTCCAGTGAAGTGGGGTATATTCTTCTCGGTACTGGTCGTATATGCAAAGAGAAAAAAAGCAAAAAAGCCCATGGTATGAACAACAGATGATCTCAGGGTAGATGAAACGAAATTGGTCATGAAATTGGTTCAATCAGGCGTCAAATTTTGCAACCCAAAAGAGTCTTTTCCCGCTCGGCTGGTATGCGCTCAGATACTGGTTTCCTTGAAGCGCTGTAGGAGAGAAAAGACCAACCAAATGACCGGGTCTAATAGAGGGTGGAAGATGTATATATTGTGTCTTATTATGTTTATTCATATTCAATAAAGTCTTGGATGATAGAGGAAAAAGAAAAGGTTCGTATATTATATGTTGTGTATTATATATAATATTAAATATATTTTAATATTTTTAAACCTTCTATACTCTTACTTTATTCATGTTGAATGGCGATTGGGGATGAGAGATGGTTGTGTTGGAAGTGAGTGAGATTCGGATAGATAGAGTAGATGAGCAAGCAAAAGGGATGGGCATAATAAGCTTATTACCTAGTAGGTGACTGGTAAATGGGTAATAAATTAATACGAAAAAGAATAAAGGAAAAGATATGAAACATTCAGCCTTATCCATTCTCTGTAACTGATTAAATAAAGTAATATCATTGGTGGGATAAACGAGATCAAGGCTTAATTATTACCTAAGCTTCCCCCCCACCTCCCGTTTTGATAGCTAATTGATAGTCAGCTAGTTTGGCGTTTCCCCCCTCTTTGTCTGTTGTTGGGAGGAAAAGATCCATTATTGACCCTTTGATTGAACACTTTGGAGGGACTATACGGAGGAGTAGGGAGGTGAAGAAACAAAGACAACTCTTGTTCTTTCTGTTCTTTCTGTTCTTTCTGTTCTTTCTGTCCTTTCTGTCCTTTCTTATTACCCTCTGACCCTTCTTGTCTTTCAAATTATGAGTAGATGAGTAGATGAGTAGATGAGTAGATGAGTAGATGAGTAGATGAGAGTTGAGAGATGAGGAAGAGTATTAGTATAATCTTATACAAAGGGTAGAGAAACTCATTGCCTACCTACCTAGGTAGTATTACTCCCTTTTGATCCCTTTCCATTCAATTTTATTAGTATACCAGTACACATGAATTAGAAATGGTCCTGTAAGATTACAATAAGAATAACGTTGGAACATATAAATTAATTCAATTGGTTCTCTCATTGTTATCATCGTATAACATTATCGGTATTCATTCAATCATTCAATCAATCAATCAATCAATCAATCATTCATTCATCCATCCACCCATCCATCCATTCCTTCCTTCCTTCCTTGTTGGAAAGGTAATAAAAATCCCCCCGTCCACTGCCATCCACTGCCATCCATCCTCTCTTCTCCCCTCCTTGGACCCCAAATTTCCCGTGCTGTGCCTCTTCCCGCAAGACCCATCATAAACTTGAGAAATCCAAAAGCCAACCTCTCTTCCTTGTCGGCGGTTAGGGAGATCATATCATACGAACGAAGCAAAACAAACACTTTCTCAATCCTCCTACTTATATTCATTCTCTGACTTATAATTGATTGTTACACATTCGTTTTCAAAAAGCAAAGCGTCTTATTTCTCCCGCCTCAACCAATTTGGACATATCTCATCAATACCATCAAAAGCAGTTACGCGTCCACAGATCCAAATTAGAAACCATGGCAGACCTTCAAGGAAGAAAGGTCTTCAAGGTCTTCAATCAAGACTTTATCGTCGACGAGAGATACACAGTCACCAAGGAGCTTGGTCAAGGAGCTTATGGTATTGTTTGGTACGATGTTACTTTCTTTCCGTCCCTACCTGCATATGCGCATATCCGTATCATGAACCTTTAACTAACATTATTCTTTATGCCAGTGCTGCTACGAATTCTCAAACACAAGAAGGTGTCGCAATTAAGAAAGTTACAAATGTCTTCAGCAAGAAGATTTTGGCAAAGCGTGCGCTGCGTGAGATAAAGTTGTTACAACATTTCAGAGGTCATCGTAACGTATGCGACTCCTATCCTCGCGATGATAGTGGTGGGGTAGTTCTAACATGGCATAGATTACTTGCCTCTATGATATGGATATTCCTCGACCAGATAATTTCAATGAAACATATCTCTATGAAGGTAAGATGGGGTCTCAAATTCTGTAACTCGTTGTGCCATGCTAATATCTTTTTCGCAGAGCTCATGGAGTGTGATCTCGCTGCTATCGTACGATCCGGTCAACCCCTCACTGATGCACATTTCCAATCTTTCATCTACCAAATCCTTTGTGGTCTAAAATATATTTATTCTGCGAATGTTCTTCATCGCGATTTGAAGCCCGGTAATTTGCTGGTCAATGTCGACTGCGAGTTGAAGATTTGTGATTTTGGTCTTGCTAGAGGTTTCTCTGTCGTCCCTGAAGAGAATGCTGGATACATGACCGAATACGTTGCTACAAGATGGTATCGTGCCCCTGAAATCATGTTGAGCTTCCAGAGCTATACAAAAGCTAGTAAGTTACGCATCCATTGGTTGGAAAAGAAGATCAGGCGCTAACATAAATTAGTCGATGTATGGTCAGTAGGATGTATTCTCGCAGAATTACTAGGCGGCCGTCCTTTCTTTAAAGGCAGAGATTATGTCGATCAACTCAACCAAATTTTACATATTCTTGGTACACCAAATGAAGAAACTCTATCAAGAATTGGATCGCCACGAGCACAGGAATACGTTCGAAACCTCCCATATATGGCGAAGCGACCTTTCACAACTTTATTCCCCAACGCCAACCCCGATGCTCTTGACCTCCTTGTTCATATGTTAGCATTTGACCCATCTTCCCGTATCGATGTCGAAACTGCTCTCGAACACCCATACCTCCAAATTTGGCATGATGCCTCTGATGAACCTGGATGCCCAACAACATTCAACTTCGATTTTGAGGTTGTGGAAGATGTAGGCGAGATTAGAAAGTTGATCTTGGAAGAAGTTCACAGATTTAGACAACATGTCCGTGTTCAACCTGGTCAACAAGGTCAAAGCAATGGTCCTCAAGTACCAATACCACAAGAGCAAGCAAGCTGGCGTGCTGAGGATCCAAGACCACAAGAAGCTTATGGACAAGGACCAAATGATCTTGAACAAGATTTACAAGGTGGTTTGGATGCTATGCGATCGTAGAAGATTTGGTTCTTATAAAGGGTGATTTTTGGGGGAGTGAGGGGTTTAACTTTAAACTTGAATAAAGAAGAAAAGATTGATTGGGTTTGATTTTGAGCGTACGATGCAAGATTCCCGAAAGCAAGCATGAAACAATTTCTTGGCGCAGCAAATTTTATCTCTTTCTCTGTCTCTAAAGACTTAACCTAACTACTGGAAAAATGAAAGGGTCTGGTCTAATAAATTACGGGGAAGGTCCCATAGCTATAGCGGGTATTATCATTCTTTTTGTTGCATCGTGTCACTCTCTTGGCGATTTTCTTTCTGTTCTGTGTCTCCTGTATCTGGTTATGCTGTGAGATGTTAAATCGATTATAGTCTTTAGGGTGGAAGAGAATGAATAGATTAAATTCGATGTTTGATACATTTCCAATGTTGCTTTCCTCACATTCAAGGTTACACTTTAAATAATCCTAGCAAGTCTAGTACATTGATTTTGTCGCTTTTTCGTAGAGCTTGGGCATTCCTATCAAGACTAGGTACCTGATTTCCGTTATAATGACGCATGCATTTTGGAAATGGATATGTCTGATTGGGAGTTCTGTTATTTTTTTTTTTTCTAAATTGAGGTATACAGAGTGTGGTATCTATCTATTATAATATGTTGTGTGGCGGTCTATGTATGGATGGTGATTTAAGGCGAAAGCTGGATCTTCCCCCATGTAAAACCTCGTACTCCGTTGCTGATCCAACATTCTTCTCCTTCGGTTAGGGAGTTCAGGGTGATGGTGCTTTCTTCGCAAATTCTATTGTGGGTGTTAGTTTTTCGTGGGGTGATTATCCTTAGAGATGAGGATGTTTTTTGTGGGGGAGGGTATATGGAGAGAGTGATGGATAGGAGAGAAGAAGAAAAGAAAACGGACCCTTTCTCCAATGCCCATCGTCTAGTCGTTCCAATTTGACCTCCGCTCTTCTCAGACGGCGTAACCCATTTTCCATCTCGGTAGAAGAAAGGAGTTGTGAGGGAACCTTCCATTATCTCTCCCGCTTTAGAAGAAATGAGGAGGACTTCTTGGGGGGATGTGAAGGTGGGGATGTGGGCGCGCGAGCGCGCGGTGTCGTATTGGGACCGCGAGGTAGTTTTGAAGCTGGTGTAGGGGGTGGGGGTTGTGGAGGAGGGGTCGGGGATGATGGTTCATGGGGAAGAGGTGGTGGGGTCGCTGGGGAGGGTGGTGGTAGGGCCGAGAGTGAGAGCCCCGCCTGTGAGGGGGGAGATGTAGGGAGTGGGAGGGGTGGAGGAGGAGGGAGGCGGAAGACGGGTGGGGAAGAGATTGGATAGCGGGACCGGGGGGACGGGGTTGCTTTCGATGGTTAGGGTTCCTTTGTGATCGAGGACGATGCGCACGCGAAGCGGGGTTGGAGATTGTGTGTTGATGGAGGAGGAGAGGACGGAGAGGAGGTTCTCGAATCCGGAATTTCCGGAGATGGCGAGGATGGCAGGGTGGAAGGAAAAGTGGGTTGCGGCTTGGAGGAGGCGGTCGCGGTGGTAGGGGAGCATGTAGAAGGGGGAGGGGGTGGGGGTGGGGAGAGGCCAGGATTCGATGTTTTGTGGGGATTGGAGGAGGAGGGGATCGTAGCGGAGGGAGGTGAAGAGTTGGAAGGTTGGGTTTGGGTTGGGGTTTGGGGAGGGAGATATGTTGATTGGTTGGTGGTGGAAGGTGGAGGGTGGAGTGTGGAAGAAGGATCTAAGGGGTTGTTTGTTAGATTCTTTCAATCTTGTGCTTTGCAATTTGTAAATTTGAGATGAACAATTGTGAAATAAATAAATTACAGAGGTTAGGCATCGTGGTAATCTTATACATATAAAGTATCTGACTCTGACTCATGATCCGCTTCGCAAAGCAGAGATTTATAGAAGAGACTTCTTCATAAGTAAATATGTATATATCCACCATACATTTAGTTGACGTATAATCGCATCATGAAAAACTTGAATAGCTTTCCTATCCGAAAATCGATATTTTTTTAAGACTCCCTAGCCGGAGTAGCAGTTATACAACTCGTCGAGCCGGATACAGTAATCTCAGACACAGGATGAAATCTTCCGCGCATTCGACAAAATGTAATTCTCAACCATGTAATGATGTGTAAAGAAAGTTGACGTACTGTGCTGTGCGCTATTTGATTGAAGTTCCTCTTTGGAAACGAATCACTGCGGGCTTCTCGAAGAATTGGAATAGGAATAGGAAACTGCGATTTGAGGGGTTGGTGGATACGATATGTGTTGGTCACGTGATGTACGATATCGTGGGAGTTCTTCGGTTGTGGTTTTAATTTAAATTTCTTGAAGTGTAGGTAGTTTGATCGTCTTGTTAGTCTGTGGACGAAAAGAACCAAAACGCAGTCTTTAGGTCGAATTCAGCAGTCATTGTTTCGGATTGAGAGATTTGTTGGTATAATTCATGGTTACTAGCGTCTCGGAATCGAGTATTTGGACGATTTTGGGCTTTGTTTAATTTCTCGTTGATAATGTGTCGATTTGTGGGTTTGAAATACAAGTGTTTTCACAACTTTTTATACTAAATACACCTTGAGAAGTATCTCGACTGAAATTATAGGAGGCTCAGGGGTTGAAAATAGACAACATGATGAATGCCTATCGAAAAATGATGCACCTCATTGGTGACAAGTCAAACGATGTTTGGGGTTGTCAGTGACGTAATAGGTCTCTTTCTTTTCAGGTGTTGGAATGTGCTCTGTCGTATTTCGTTGGCAATATAGTGCTTCTATAGTGAGTACTATATGGTATCTCTTCTATTGCTTCTAGAAAAGGTCTTTGCTTGAGCTCCGCATTCTTCAAATCTTTGGAATGTGTTCGTCGTTAGTCAGCGTTTTAATGCATTCGTCAAGATGGTAATCGACGGTTGCAGCTCATTTGTAATAAATTCATTACATAGCATGATGGTAGCAGAATGATCTTCAATCCGGATATAGACTGCTGTCCAAATACCTCCCAGCTTGCCTTATGGATCGTGGTTCCTGAAAATCTCCACACACCTCTCCAAGTTTCGACCCCAGCCATTTGATTTACCCCTCAAATTGCCAAATAAATTGAGATACCTAGAGTTACTTGGTATATTTTAATCAACTAGAATATTTGCACTGCGCCTTGGGAGAACACAACCTGCTAAGCATTGGCCAGCTCCGGGAGTGAAGCAAAAGCAATGGGTAAGTAACATCACATTCTCCTATGTATTTTAGGTAGGGCCTGATCTTTGTGTTTAGATTCTTCTTCTTCCGATTCTCCTTCTGTTATAACCGATAATTCTCTCGCAATCTTGAAGTTGAGATTCAAATCATCGAAGCAATTCTGGAGACTCTTTCGAAGAGGCTTTATCCGATGGCTTATCACATTTATCTTGATATCTCTTCTTTATGTAACAATTCGAGTCGTTTCAAAGGACCAAGATATGACTGAAGGAGAGAAGCAATTTTTCAACGCCGTCTCGCTCTATCTGGTTTTAATGATTGGAATGAGTCTTACTTTTGGATTTGAGGCCATGGCGATTGATCTAAGATGGTGGATTTTAAGTAAAAAGGAAAGGAGTCTAAGAGACGTGAGTTTCATGACAGCACTCATTCAATGCCCCCTGTTGAATATACCACAAGATCGATACAATTCTACACGCTGACAGCCTTACCACTGTCTCTAGCCTCCTTGGACGCAAAGTTTGGTACAAGATTAGACATTTCACTTGGGATTGGGATTCGGGCACTATGATCTTGTCGTGTTTGCTTTGGATTCTTCTTAATATCGTAAGTTTATCGTACCAACTGTTCTTGATACACAGACTAATAGGAATAGGGTGCTCAGTTGGCCATAGTATCTGTTGGGCTTACATATTCAGTTGATACTGCTGAGAAAATGGCTCATATGTCTCGTGTGAACGTTTCTTATCCTAATATGACAAAATTCTTTCCCGTAAAGCTTCCAAATGGTAGAGCTTCAATTAACAACTTGGGCGCACAACAATATACAGCAAACAGGTGAGTTATTTTGTGAGGTTATTTTCATGAACAATGTTAATCGTTAGTTTTGGTATGATGGCTTTAAATTTGTGGTCTACTACACAATCAATTCCTGAGCCAGCGACAATCTATAAATCTGGGTTGACAGCTGATTTATTTGGGGTTAATAAACGAAGTTGGGTCTTTGTATTCATGGATACTTCTTCTGGTGGTTTAACTTCTGCATATTCGGATCGTACCATCGAGTCTACATCGAGCTGTGAGAGTTATCCTGTCTTGGAAGGAGGAAATGGCAATTTTACAAATTTGAACATAAGTAAGAAAGGAAACTCGGAGGCTTTCAAGGTTAAATTACCAATCGCTGCTGGACCAGATCAAACAACATTCTTCACAAATCCATTTACAACATGCGGCGAAGGTTGCAGCATTGTTGAAGCACTCGAGGCTTCGGCGAACGAACCTTGGTATTATAAATGCAACATTACGGTTGGCCCTGTTATTAACGCCCAAAATGCAAATCAAGAAGTTTCTCTATCACTCCGTCACATGTCATCAGCTGCAATCGCTTTACAAGGCTATGCGGCTAACCCCGAACTAAACGATACTCAGTATCGAATATATGTTTCTGAGTCCACTTACGGCTATCCGCGAAATGGATCTGCAGAGGATTTTGGATATCAGATATCATATTTTGCTATTGGTGCCATAGCTGCTGCTGCGAATTCCAACAATCCTTCAATATATGCGATTGGAGATCGGCCGGTTATAGGAACTCAGCTCTAAATTACTCTACATGCACTGCTCTTGGGACTTTTGATTGGTCTCGTTTCTGTACAGGCTGTCTGTTTTATAACAACGGCGCTTGTGGCAAATAGAGTGGTGGTCAAAGATGAGAGTATCTTTTCTACAGCGAGTATACTGCGGCCGGTGATGAATTCTTTGGGAGATCATGGGAATGTTGCGGAGAGCGAACAGATATGTGATGTTCTTAGTCATTTGAGGTTAAGATATACGGCTGTTCAAGACGAGAAGGATAGGTCTGTGTGGAAAGTGGGACTTAGCAATGCTGAACGACTGAAGAGGTTTCCGGATTTGAAAACGTATGATTGATTTGTAGGTTTGCTTCTTTGGTTTAGAAATAGATGGCTAGATCCTAAGAAGGGTGTGTCGTACTCTTGACTGTGAAATCTAGAAACCCATAACTTAATTTTTGGTAGACCTACTACAATATCTTGCAAAAATTTCTTAAAATGAACAATTCCCTTCCGTTATACGTTCTGGAAACTTATATTAGATGTCAGTCTACGCGCAAAATATAAATATAGAGGTTTTAAAGTTTCTATGTGCCAATTTCTATAAATGGTGCCAATTTATATTTTGGTTATGTAAAATGAACTGAGTTACGCGTACATCTACGATATGCCCATAGTATCATAGTAAATCTACCCCTCTCCAAAGGCGGCGGGGATTATATTGATTTCCCAAGCGACGAGTGGTGTGAGTCCACAATGACGAAAGAGCGCCGCTTTAGCCGTCATGCGCTAAGGATGGCCAATGCCGTAGCTTTACTTGATGATTAAACTGGTATCACCAAGATTTTTTGAGCTGGTTGTTGAATCCACCTTCAATTTGAACATCAAGATTGTAACCACCACCTATCAGCTATACCACTCATATTCCTCCCCATTACCCTACTGCATCTTCTTGAATTGCCCATTTTATTGTTTTTAAATGTCTGTACCAAGTACAATGCCTCCGGGCAAACCCATGCCAAATTTTGCGGCATCAACACCACAATCATCAGTCTGGGATCGCATAACCACATGGGCTTCTGAGAACAAGGCAGTTGTATATACAATTGCTGGAGTGGCAGTAGTAGTTTCAGGCGCTGGAGTTGCATACTATTTATTAGACTCAGTAAGTTGTATATTACCACTGGTTTTGGTAGATACATCATCATTGCAGATGTTAATACATACATTAGAAGGACTCCACATCTACCCAAAGCGTGCCAAAGAAGTCAAAGGAAAAGAGGCGAAGGAAGAAGGAAGAAAAGAAGGAAGCCGATTTAGAAAAGGGAACCACACCACCTGATACCAAACCTAAAACACCAGTCGAGACTGTCGATGAACTTCCTGAGGTTGACGAAAACACTGTGGGAAGTCTATCGGATCAACAACGTAAAGATTATGCCGCCAAGTTGAAGGCAGCTGGTAACACCGCATATGGAGCCAAAGACTATCCTCGAGCCATCGATCTTTATGGGAAAGCCATCCTTTGCAAGCCAGATCCTATCTTCTATTCGAACCGCGCTGCATGCTACAACGCTCTCGGCGAATTCGAGAAGGTTATTGAGGATACCACTGCTGCGATCAATCTCGATAGTGGATATGTAAAAGCCTTGAACCGTAGAGCAAATGCTTATGAACATACCGAGAAATACAGTGAGGCTTTACTCGACTTCACAGCCAGCTGTATTATCGATGGTTTCCGTAACGAGCAAAGCGCACAATCTGTTGAGAGATTGCTCAAAAAAGTAGCCGAATCGAAGGCAAAGGTCATTCTTGAGGCCAAGGATAAGAAGCTTCCAAGCCCAACATTCGTCACCAACTACCTCCAAAGTTTCCGATCGAAACCCGCGCCTCCAGGATTAGAAGATAGCGTTGAGATATCAGAGGAAACAGGAAAGGGTCAATTACAACTCGGACTTCGAGCTATGGCAAAGAAGACTAATGAAGGATATGAAGATGCTTCAGCTGCATTTGAGAAGGCCTTGGATTTGGGCGATCTCGGTGAACATGAAGCTTTTGCTTACAACATGCGTGGAACATTCAGATATCTTCGTGGTGTACAAATTGATGCTTTAAGTGATTTGAGCAAGAGTCTTGAATTGTCGCCCGACTACACACAAAGTTACATCAAGCGTGCAAGCATGCATTTGGAACTTGGTAAGTATTTCCAGTCCATTGATCTATGATTAACTACTAATACAAAAATCAGGTGACAAGGATGCCGCCGCTGCAGATTTCGATAAAGCTATGGAACAACATGACGATGACCCTGATATCTACTACCACCGTGCCCAACTCAACTTCATCCTCGGAGAACTCTCACAAGCCGCAAAGGACTACCAGAAGTCTATTGATCTCGACCGGGACTTTATCTTCTCGCATATTCAACTCGGTGTTACACAATATAAGATGGGTTCAACCGCATCATCTATGGGAACATTCAGACGCACAATCAAGGCATTCGAAGATGTACCTGATGCATACAACTACTACGGAGAGCTTTTGTTAGATCAACAGAAGTATGATGAAGCTATTTCACAATTCGAAAAGGCCGTCGAGTTAGAGAAGCAAACCAAACCATTAGGCATGAGTGTTCTTCCACTCATCAACAAAGCTCTTGCTCTTTTCCAATGGAAGCAAGATTTCAGTGAGGCTGAGAAGCTTTGCGAAAAGGCTCTTATCAGTACGTAATTATTCCGTAGCCATTTCTTTTCTATACTAATATAATTCTGAATAGTCGACCCTGAGTGTGATATCGCTGTTGCAACCATGGCACAACTTCTTCTTCAACAAGGCAATGTGACTGAAGCACTTAAGTACTTTGAGCGAGCAGCAGAATTATCCAGAACAGAAGGAGAAATTGTCAATGCTTTGAGTTATGCTGAAGCTACGAGAACACAATTGGAAGTCCAGGAGAAATATCCAGAATTGGCGAGTAGATTAGCCGGTATGAGTGGACTTGGAGGAGCTGGTATGCGTTAATTTTCAAGCATTGAGAGGTTCTGATGAGTTGAGTGGAATGACAAAGCGATGATTCTTATATCATGAATGAATTGCTGGGCAAAGTGGTTGGAACATAATCTGCAAAGAAACATGGAGAATGTTGAGGTTGAATGGATGTGTTGACTCCATGATTTTATCTTGAGTAAAAAGAAAGGCAGAACGAAATCACAATTCAATGTAAAATTATTATTTCTCAACTCGTGGTGAAAGGTTTGGTCCACTCACTCATGAAATTTGGAGGTCTGGGTGAAATGGGGGAGGGAGTTTGTAATATAATATGAGGGGATGAGTTATGAGATGTATGATTGTGAATGGGGGTATTCGTGGTTGAGATTAGTGAGTGAATGTGTATGGGTAAGTAAGTATGATTGTTCATATATTTGGTTTTATGGTGATGTAATTTACTGCAAATATCTAGGTACTCTGGACTAGTCGTCTCGTGGGTTAATGAGATTTATGTGTGTATTGTTTTTTATTTTTTTATTTTTTATGGATAGGATAGGTATTGAAGAATTGGTGTTTGAGAAGGTGTGGGTGGAATGAGATGGAGTTTGTGTGTGAGGGAGTGGTGAGAGAGAGATGGGAGAGAAGTAGAAGAAAGGTAGGAGAGAAGTAGGAGAGAGGTGAGAGAGAGATAGAAGAAAGGTAGAAGAAAGGTAGGAGAGAAGTAGGAGAGAGGTGAGAGAGAGATAGAAAAAAGGTGGGAAAGAGGTGGGAGAGAGATGGGAGAGTGAAAGAATTGGGAATGTTAGAGATACTGTGGTGTCGTGTGGTTTAGGTTTTGAGGGGAGGGGAAGGGGGATGTGAGATTGTGAGATGGTATGCTATGTTATGTTATATATGAGGAGAGAGTTAAGACAATGTATTGATTGACCGGCCTTTAGATCGCTTGAAGGATAGGTGTAGAAGCATTGGTTGGGTCTTGTGTGCTAGGTATTTATGTATGTATATATTGGTTGGGTGGCAGGAAGGGTTTTTGTTTGAATGGTATTGGAAGTTAGATGTTGGAGGATATGTGGATCGTAGATTGAATGGGTGATGCGGGATTCGATGGAGATTTGCTGGATGGACATCTCAATATCTTAATTCTCATTTCCATTTTCACATCCATGTTCACATCTACTTATCGAGGTACATCATACAATCTGTATGTATACCCACACTTCCACTCTACACAGAAATCCCCCTTTTCATTCTCTAATACCATACTCTTATACGATTAAAGGTAATGTAATGCTGCACGAAGCATCGATTCAATTACTCGCTTTTATGCCATCATCAAGAGAACTAGAATGGATATGTATACAGAGAATATATTCCCATGGTCAGCTACGAGCTAGCTACACGATCGCCATCCGCCCTGAATGATTAACCGAGGGGTCTCGGTTCTACCTGTCCGGTGCTGTGCTGTGCTGTTTCGTCAGACGTGTACGAAAACGTGATCGCGTGGATTGGTGAACTGCTTTGGGATTTGGCGGGGAAGGGGGGTGAGTGTGTATGTATGTATGTGATGTATGTATGTATGTATGTGTGAATTGAGTAAACCGGTTTTGGGGTGTTACCATATCGCATTCGTTTATTAGTTGGTTTGGGTGGGTTTGTGTATGTATAAATGTAGGTAGGTATGTGAGGAGGCGGGGTGCAGAAGTTCTGGAAAGATGCATGTGTGAGTGTGGGCGTGGGGTTTTTGGAGGGCTGTGAGATGTTGTGGAATGTGTTAAGATATAGATTGTTGTTAGGTAGATATATGTATATCATTTTGAGTGGTGGATATAGAATATAAAGAGACGTCATCATGATGCAAAGTTTAGGTTGTGTTCAGGTTCGCATGCGTGAGATATGAGAGGAGTGAGGATTGATCCCTTCTTGCGTAAGGTGCATAGCATGAATTAAGCTTATAGAGAGCGAGATACTACTACCTAGGTAGGTGGAAAGTAGGAATATCGAGAAAACGTTTGTGTACTAGATAAACAGTATTTTTCTCCTATTCTGTACAGCCAGACTTACCTATCTACGAATAAAAGTCTCTTATCCATCCTCGAGAGCTTTATTTCCCATTCAAAGATGCTCATTTGATTGCCACGTGATATTAGCTTTTTTTTCTCCGGTGTATCCAAATATTGTGTGCACAGCAGCAAGCACCACACATCAATTTCCCAAAAAGCAAATGATCTTCTTCATGTTTATATCAATCGGGCGTCAAAGGTTTGAGAGTGACAGGATGAACAGGATGAACAGGATGAAGATAATAGTACAGATCAAACGAGTAGCTGAGTAATTTATTAATTTATTAGTAGCACTTACTGGTACGCATACATGATGCCCTGCCCAGCTACTACTGTTGCCTAGTGTTGGATTATCCCCCCAGATTCTTTTTCCTTCTTCGCTTGCTCGCCTCACTTCCCTCACGACTCACGAGTCACCACCATGCAATCCAATGCAATCCAATGCAATCTAATGCAATCCAATGCAATCCAATGCAAGCCTCACTCTCACTCTCACTTAGCACAGGATTCACACTTCTCTTTTTTCATTTCTTATCCCAAAATCAACTTAACCTTCACTTCACTTCACTTCACTTCACTTCACTTCACTTCACTTCACTTCACTTCACTTCACTTCACTTCATTTCATTTCATTCTTCAGGTATAATCAGCACATGCCTACCTATCTATTCTCATAGAAAGAAGAAGATCAATCACTTGATGAGAATGAAAAGCTTATAAATCATTTGTTTCTTCATTTGTTTGTCTTTTCTTCTTATTTATTCTCCTTATTTATTCAACAAGACTTCACTCATTCATTGGTGGTCGTGTCGGGTCGTGTCGTGTCGCAACTCTTTTCTACTCCCCTTCCACTGCCCGCGCCCGGAATCCATTTGTTTTAATGCCCGATTCTCTCACCGAAAACCACTCACGCACTCACTCGCTCCTCAACTCTCCCTCACATCACATCTCATCTAGCACGCGCACCTCGTAAGCATTTCGATTGCTTGCTTTTCCATTCGTGTCGCATACATATACATATATAATCAAACTTTTGTATTTTGCCTCATTACTCTCTTTGGATATTTTATTTCGCGAACCATTTTTATTTCGCGAACCATTTTTCTTTCCTCGTCTACATAAAATACAGTACTCCGAGTTGTCATTTGAACCATGCATGGTTCATGATTAAGCGTACGGGTCATTTGCCCCGCGTATGCGAAGGTCTTCTTCGACTTCTTTCTCTCATTGCTTGCGGCTCTTCTCACATCAAATAACATCTTGCATACTTCCAAGACTTCGATATATTGGTTACATCTCCTACACCTTTTCCCATATCTTTCGTCGGTTTGTTATATCGGGTTGAGTAGATGCGTGTCAGAGTATTGACTGACGGCTAATAGCAATGTCGATGCATCCAAGCTATCTCCGCAATGGGAGTTATCCACGCCATGTATGATCAATTCTTCCCCCTTTTCAACTTCTTCCATGAGCTATGTTCTGATTGAAACTCGTAGTATTACCCCTCACCTCCTTCCATGCATAATACTTCAGATTCCGGATATGGTTCTACACGAGGAGAGATGGGTCCGCCCTCATTAGATTTTCCACCTCAACCTATTGAGATTGATCTGAGTAATTCGAGGACCCTTCCAAGCCCTTCCCCTTCTTCTTCGGTTGCTTGGGAGCCAACATTATTTCCTTCCCCTCATGGATTTCCTGATTTAAATTCCCCATATGGACCAATTTCTAGGATGCAACAACTGCCAATGGATCGTGCGACAGGCCAGGCTCCATTGCTCCAATGGTATGCCGATAATGATGGACCTTGGTACCCCAAGACAATTTCAGATCCCATCCCAGAGGAAAGAACAAATATCAAGGTTCGTTCAAATAATCGTGCACCCGTTGCTTTTGGAGGGCCGTATCGTCAGCAGGATTCCTTGGAAAATGGATCCTTTCATTTCGGTGGCCCACCACAATCAGATTCCGGATATGAAACCAGAAGGAGCCATGGAAATGCTTCAATCTTTAGCTCTGACATTAATGATCGCGATCAAGACTGTCAAAGTTTAGCAGGTCATGTCGCAGACTATCAGCCTTTTCAGGGGTTGAATGAAGCATTGCAATCTCGCGAGAATAGGACACCCGAAACATGGCCAACACATCTTCCGGCTTCTATCAACTCGCCAGGTCTGTTCTGTCTGACCTGTCACAAATCCGTAAAAACAAAATCTGAGCTAAAGTCCGTTCCCATGATGATCTGCCATGAAGAATCACTACTAATTTTTCATAGGAAGCATGATTTACGACATAATAAGCCTTTTGTGTGTAACTATCCAGGTTGTGGAAGAACTGAGGGATTTAGCACAACCAATGATCTAGATCGACATACAAAGAGCAAACACCGCTTAGCTACGACCTCGAAGGCGGAGTCAATCAAAAGATACCGGTGTGTTGTACCCGGGTGTAAGTCCAAGGATAAAGCATGGCCACGACTCGACAACTTCCGTAGTCACTTGAAACGAGTCCATTCGAACTTCGTTGGGTTGGAAGAGAACTTTGAGAAGATCATACGACAGTAGGTCTGAGAGGACTTCAATAACATTCGGTAGGACTGATATCTTTTAGGGCTGAATTTCTGGAAGAACCTTCAGGTTTGCCTCAAGATGCCCATCTTTCTGCAGAAGTGTCTACCCACAATATCTCGCACAATAGGGAAGTCAACGAATGTTCACCAAAAGCCCAGGATATCAAATCCAATTGGAAGCCCGTCTATCCAGACTTGATCCAGGATTTAGTCACCCCAACGGAAATTCCAATGGAGAAACCTCTTGCCGCGGATGTGAATCCCAGTGGCACTGCTTTACCTAGACTGAACAATCCTCCCGCGGATCCACATACTAGAGATACAATCCAACCATCGGAATTATTTCGGAATCCATCAGAGGTTGTTAACAAAATTTTTTTGGAAAGTGATATCTCAACCCTAGTGGGTACAAAGAGTACATTGGATCGTAATCTTGATCATGTAAGCCGTTCATCGGTGGAGAGAAAGCCATTACCACCTGCAGGTAAGACAAATCGACATAGTAGCGTCCCAGCCACCGATGTAACTATTACCGAAGCAATTAGAACTGCATTAGCAGAGGCAAATAATCCATCCAACGTTGGTGCATTGCCGATGGGACGGAAAGTTTTGCCTAATGGAAAATCTCCCCCCGCTGATTCCTTGGGATCCACAACAGATAAACCTGCATGCTTACTAGATGGGTTTAATAAGTCTACTTCTTCTACAACAGATGATTCTCTGGACCAGGAAAAAGCCGTTGAGGTTTACAAAACCCTTCAAAAGTTAGGTTACATTATTCAAAAGGATCCAAATCATACACCTCGGATACAAAACCCAGGATCTATTGCCAGTAACAAGAGTGAAAACCAAGTTACTTGTGAGGTTTGTAAAAAATTTAAAGGAAGACCTTGCGAGTTGAAGTGAGTTCAAAATCTACGTCTTGCATCACTATCACTGATGATAAATAGGAAACACATGAAACGGCACGAGAGACCTTACGGCTGTACTTTCTTGGCTTGCAACAAAACCTTTGGAAGTAAAAATTACTGGAAACGACACGAGAACTCGCAACATTTCCATCTAGAGACCTGGCGTTGCGACAATGAGAAGCCCGAAGGTGGAGCATGTGCGAAAGTCTCTTATCGTCGTCAAATATTTCAAGAACATCTAAAGAAAGAGCATGCTATCATTGACCAAGATGATGTTAAGGTTATGGTCGATGCTTGTCGTATTGGCCGTAATTGTCAGGCTCGTTTTTGGTGTGGCTTCTGTAAGGCGCTTATTGACCTTAAGAAAAATGGTCTTGATGCCTGGACAGAAAGGTTTGACCACATAGATGATCATTTCATGGGACGCCGCGGACTTCAAAAACAAAGTATCCAGGATTGGATTCCAGTTGATAGTGACAAACCCAAGGGCGACGTCACCAGTCCAAATCCTTTTGGTGGATCTTCACCTAAAGATGACCGTCATGAATTTTCGACTGATTCTACAGATGACTTTGGTAGAAGCTCGCCCGAATTTGTCGGTAATAAAGGGTCCTCATCTGCTTTGGTGGGTCAAGAGCCTAGTATATCCAAGAAAAGAGAACGCAACGACGATGAAAATGACAGGCCAGCAAAGTATGCAAAGATTGGGGAGATTGTTTACTGTGTACGCGCTCTCATTTTACTGTGCCATATGCAGTTGCTAACGTATTTATAGTGTCATTGTGCAGATGATCTAGGACGTACTCTTGCTCTTAGTCCCAAGTGTACTTCCTGCAGTTATGATTTTTGCAACGAGTGCAAGAGCGATTCGATTGGTAATTGCTAAGGACAAAAAGTCTGACATGTTCATGGATATTGTTTGAAGTTTCTTAACTGGTTTATTGACCACTTTCATTTGATAAGGGATAATTGTGTAAAACTATTGGGTCTGCGATGTAATTGGGTAGGAATTCGAAAATACTGGGAAGGAAGATATCCAGGGATATTTTCCTTTGGCGTTTGCAAATTTAACCTTACGATAGAAAGAAAACCTTTTCCATGGAATTTAAAGGTTAGCGAGGGGCACAGTACTCGTAAATTGATTTTTTTGGACATAGTACACCTATTATGGTGGGAGGCATTGGGTGACCGTGTTGAATAACAACTCCAATGGTTGGAATATGATGTTTTCAGCCGCAGTTATAACCGCTTTCCTATCCTGCCCATGAAGGAGTTATCTCGCTTTTCACACCGAATTGATTCTAGGTGGTGTATGGCAAATAGTGCTCATAGGATAATTGAAATACCACAGTTGTAAAAAAACTACCTAGGGTCAAGGGCAAAGCCACATCATATGCAACTCTCCCTCCACGTGGCGCACCTTTTCTACGACGTGGATACATGTGATGCTAGACCCCTTTGGGTCACCGAGTTTTAGGGTGGAAGAGGTGTTTGGACATGTAGTTATTTGTAGGGCGAAGCAAGCGTAGTCAAAAATTGAGGCTGCATTTGTGTATGTGTATCTATTGTCTGTATGTGGAAAGAGGGGTATTCTTAATTCTTTAAGAGATATTCTTCATGGGCGTTGAAGTTTGCTCACAGGGCACTGTTGGGTTTGGTATTACATGCATTCGGAGATCTTGAAGATTGCATTCATATGTGAGCAGACACTACTCGGTGGCATGGGAAGTTGTGGAATCTTTATAAATACTACTTCTTCGTCGTACTCGATCTTCGATGTGAGTAGCCGAGTATGTGTAGCATTTTAGTGTAGATTTGGGTTGAATTGATGTAATGAATGTGGAATGGTGAAATGGGCAAGAACCAAACCAAACCCGATTGATCTAACCGACCTAGCGAATTCACGAACGAAAATGCATGTTGAACGCTTCATTATACCAATTAGATCGAGATGCATTAATTGCGACCGCGATACAGACTCGGTAAGATATGTATGTATCTGAAATGGTCTCTGTTGTCATTTGGGGGCTGTTTTCAATATCGGCGATTGGGATGTTGGAGCACTGGATGGTGTGGGTGGGGGCTAGAGTGCTGACACCCATTGAAGTAGAATGAATGGAATGAATGAATGGAAAAGAAATTAGAAAAGGGGAAGTGGAAAGGAAAAGGAAAAGGAAAAGAAAGGAATTGGATATTCTTGGCTGTACAATGCATGCTTTGAAGCAGAAACGAGTGCGAATATTGTGCAACCGCAAATTCTGAGAGTCAGGCGAAGCAAAGTGCTATCTGTACCGTACTTCGTTCTAAGCGAAGGGAGCGGAAGACAACAAATTTTCCCCAGTAAACCCGATCGTATCGAATGAGAATTTTATTTTGTGCCGAGAGAACTTTCTCAATCGACGGAACGGCTTGTGGATTCTGTTCAAATGGCGGATAAAACAATAATACTCATGCTCGAATTTTGAAGAATTGACGTCGAGGTCTGCCTAGCGGTCGCCTTGTCCGCCTTACACCACGTACAAGGATTAGCTCTTTTCCTCATTGGTCCTGATGTGGAACGCATGTTAAGATGGTAGAAAAGGGAAACGAAAGAGCGACGAAGTGAAATGTATGGAGAGCTCCATCTGCACGATTGACTAGCTCGGTCGGGTCTCCACTCGCATCATGGTTAGGAATTTCGACATGGGGTAATGTTTGAGGTGTTATGCGGTGCCCTGTCAGAGCTGCTTCAAGCCATCAAGGAACATGAGGAATGATGAGGGGCGCAGCACTGGGAGAGTCATCGATCTCCAATACTTTTATGGGCTCAGGGGTATGCACGCCAAAGTCGACATGCAGAAACGTTCGAATTATGTGAGGAGATCCTTCACCGGGCCTCCTGTGGGGCCTACCCTTCTTCTCTCACAATGCGGCTCTGTGATAAATTGCAAATGAAATACGTCGGTCCCAAATGGTACACATATGAACCTTTGTGGAGGATATGTTGGGGCTTGGTCCACACATACATTAGAGATTTTTCGTGCCGTTTTTGAGTTCTTTGTTTTCTTGTATCATCTGAATACATCATATCTATTACATACATCACAACTTCTCCTATCGTTCTCGCTACTTCGCCTCAGACTTTCTCCAAGTCTCAATATCTCCCTATCCGACTATCGACCAGTGGATTTCCATGATCTGACATTCTTAAATTCATGAATTTGTTTGTGCATAAATAAAACAAAAGGTCGTGTGTACAAAAAAAAAGATTTATTGTTTGTTTGTTATTTGCAAGAAGATTTGTTGGAAGTCGCAGCAAGGTGGAGATACTCGAATTACGTTTGTGAGTTCTGTTTGTTCTGTTTGTTGTCTCTCCTGTCCTGTCGTCTTAATTCATGAGTTTATTTGGGCTCCACAAGAAACTCATTTCTGCAGTAGGATCAATAAGAAAACAAACAAATATCAGCTCTATTCCTTCCAAGCTTATTGCTTTGTATCTCTTTCTCTTCTAGAAGCTTAGCTCCGCCCCATCTCTCCAGTCTACAATCGTGGGGGTCAAAAGGAAAAGCAAAGCCGAAGACGCATCTATAGTGGCTATTCGATTACTTCAACTTATATTATTTGGACATCATGTCTTACGATAATTTACCTTACTCGACGATGGAACCACCTTTCTTCCAGGAGAATAGATCAAACCCTCAATCTTTCCGTCATGAGGATTTGATGGATATTGAAAGTTCTTGGATCCAGAATATCGATCCACTTCTTCGTCAATCTCAAATGGGCTCTCCTGATTTCGATTACCGTCAAGATTTACCACAGCAACCCTTACAAAGATTCATCACAGAGCCAGGACGAGCTCTCTTTACTACTGTTCCAGCCATGTCTCACTTTGATAGCTTCCCCAGACCGCCTCAAAAAGCATTTGAACCCGTTAGTGTCTATCCTCAAGCTTCCCGAACAAGAATGATATCTCCTTCTCCTTCCCAAGAACTCTCTTCCAACTGCAGTAGTGCTCGAAGTCCAGCTACCGAAACAGATTGGTATCACGATGGATACTATTCTTCTCAGGGCCAAGATGATTACACCCTACCCAACACCTCTCATACTACCTCGCAAAATTTCTCTGATGTATGGACGTCACCGCAAATTTTATCCGGACAGCCTACTGGATATCCATGTGTTAATCTCAGTGATGTTCAGGCATTTGCCGATCCGCAAGAAATCAAATTCGAGACCGATGAAACATATGTCGATTATGCAATCCAAGCATCAGAATCTGGGAGTTACAAATCGGCTTCTCATATATCACATTATAGAGATGAGGGATTGGGAGCTTCGATTCGAGATGCTGCATTTCCTCAAGCAATTTCTATTCAAGCTTCGAATAATGACAATACGTCTGCAATTTCTAATGCTGATATTGATGCAGAAGGCGATGATGTTGATGTTAACCATAATGGGGGAATAGACATGGAAACAGAGATTGTTTCCGAATTACTGCCTCAAAATGGAGACATCGAAGAAGAAGAGGAACCATCAGACACAGAATACACACCCCGTCCCTCGATCCGAAATCCACGCAAACGCACCAGCACAACTAAATCCTACTCACCCCCCACCCCCACCCCCAAACGCAATCGCATATCCAAATCCTCCACAAGTACATCGAAATCCTCTTTCAAACCCTCATCTGGAGGTCTCTCCTGCACACAATGCGCCTCCGCCGGCTTCAAAGACACATCGACTCTCCAACGACACATCGCATCCGCGCACACGCGGGCATTCATCTGCGTGTTCAATTTTGCGGGGTGCGATAGCACGTTCGCTTCGAAAAATGAATGGAAACGGCATGTTTCGTCTCAGCACCTCAATCTGCAAGCGTGGGTGTGCACGCTCGGGTCTTGCGGGAAGGTTCCGCTGGGTTCGCATTCGCACTCGGGTGCGGCGATGCGGAAGGGTGGGGAGGGGAATACGAATGCGCGTGCTTATGGGGAAGTTAAAGGCGCGGAGTTTAATCGGAAGGATTTGTTCACGCAGCATTTGAGACGTATGCATGCGCCGTTTGAAGTGAAGAGGAAGGGGAAGCGTAATGGGGAGTGGGAGGAGCGGGTGAGGGTTTTGCAGAGGAGTTGTGAGAGGAGTCGACGCGAGGCGCCAGAGAGGTTGGGATGTCCGGTGAGGGGCTGTGCGGAGTGGAAAGAAGGTTTGGGAGTGTGGTTTGAGGGGAGAGGGTGCTGGGATGAGAGGATGGAACATTTGGGGAAACATTTGGAGGGTGGCGGAGTGGAGGTAGGAGTCGTGAGACAGCAGGATGATGCGCTTTTTGTGGAGTGGGCGGTGGAGCAAAAGATCATTGAGAGGGGGGGGAGGGGGGAATGGATTCTTTGTGTGGGGAAGGGGGGGCATG
>PQXJ01000511.1:0-25336 GCA_004786225.1 Botryotinia narcissicola | reverse complement strand
TAGAGTAGAAGTGGGCACAAAGCACTTTACCACTAAGCCAGCCACTCCTTGCGGAGAACAATGGTCTTTTTGTTATATAACTTCTTTATATCTTACAGATTTCAATTTACGAGAATAGGTTCCCTTAAGTTTAGGATATTAATCTAAAAATTTATAGATCTTTTATTATTTTATATAATTTGATTAAAAGAATAAAGGGGTAGATAATGATGCAAAAATGATATATTGATTTATAATTTTTTGATCCATTTCTTTCAATAATCTAAAAGTTGTAGGATATCCAATAACTATCAATCATGAAATTTATCATATTAGAATCTTTTCTTCCGCATTGGAAAGTTTTTGAAAGGATTTGTGAGATTGAGAGCGTAATTGTCATCCAGCTATTCAATTTGTTAGAATTGATTTTGGAATCTTAAAATAAATAGCAGTACTTTGAATTGAAGTAAACCATTCATTTTTTAGATTTTCTATAGTCTTTTGAATATTATCTTCTGATTCATTATGATTTGATAACTTTTGATCCATTGTGTGTTGAATAAACGTGTAAAATAAAGAAATGAAGGGGTGATTTTGACCTATATCATGACATTACCCACTTCTAGTCAAGTCACGTTATAGTTAAATAGTAAGAATAAAGGTAGTGATCGGTTGCGAGTGAATTAGGGATTAATCGCGATCGGTGTTCTCGTAGTGGTAGTCGCTATAGCGCTCACGCTGTTAGCAGTAACTATAGCTTGTATCTGATACTAGAGCTTATGTAGTCGGAAGGTGCGGCTTAGTACGATCTAAGCTCGCAGATGTGTTGTTCAAAAAGAGTGAAAACTCTGAAAGATATATTATAACCACTCGAATATAATTAGAACCATTTGAGCGGCCTTCTGATATTCATTAGAGGAAAGCGGTTGCCCCTGTTCAAAAAAAGTTCATGAATAAATTATATTATCTAATTCAGTGAAATGATAGTATTTTAATAATGTTGAATTTTTGATTTCATTCTGGGAATTGAATGAAATACCTATCAAATAAAGTAAGAGGACAATCGCTTTTCCCGACTGAGTACTAGGAAGCCGCTTACAAGAGCCGACTATTGATAGAAGTCTAATCACTCCAGGTCCTCTCTAGTACCTATTACTATCCATTCAAGTCATAATCTCCTGCAGTGTATGAAGATTAGTATAATTTTATAACGTAACTTATGGTGAACCGGGTCATATGGGGAACTGGGTCACATTTAGCCCATCACTGACTTCAAACCTTAACAAATTCTACTATATATATCGAATCACCTTTTGTACCTTCTCAAATTGAAGAGAAGATACAAAATACTATTATTACACTTCAATTAAAGAAATTTAAATCAATTAGAAAGACTACAAAGTATTTTGAAATTCCTAAGTCAATTTTTATAGCTAAAATTGCTAGAAGGAAATCACATACTCAATCCTACAAAATAGCTCAAATTCTTTTAAACACAAAAGAAAATACTCTTATACAATGGATTTCACAATTTATTATTACTGGATTCCCTATTATACCTATATTGGTAAAGAAAATAACCAACGAAATTCGTTTTCGATATATTCAGGTCATGTTATCTCGAATTCCTACCTCAATAGAAATTCCATTTATATGCTATAAATGGATTTATAGATTCCAAAAACAATATCCAGAATTTAAAATATACTATTTATATTAATTAGAGTCTAATCGGATTAAAAAGATAACTCCAGAGAATATTCAGGCTTGGTTTGATTCGTTTTGTACTCATCTCATTAAATTAAAGTATGAATTATATGATATGTATAATATAAATGAAACCGGATTTGGAATTGGAAATACTCAAAGTATGCATATTATAATTGATTCTATTCAGAAATCGAATTGGAAAGTTATAGTTGATAAATAAGAATAGATAATTGTATTTGAATATATCAATGTAGCTGGAAATGCTTTATCACTTATAGTCATTTTCAAGGCTCAGAATACAAATTCTACTTAAATTCCAAAGGATATATCTCAAAACTGATAGTTCTTTATTAGTATAAATGAATAGACTTTAAATAATTATAGATTAGAATAATTAAAAAGGGTTTTCGAATTAGTATTTAAGAAAGTATTAGATGATTGATTTCGACTTTTGATTATAGATAGTTATTCAAGCTATATTACAAGTAGCTTTATTGCTTTTTATATAGAGAAGGATATCAATTTACTTATATTATCTTTTTATTATTCTCATTTGCTTCAATCATTTGATATTATAATGTATAAACCAATAAAATAATATTATACTTTAAAGGTTAATTGATATTCTTTATTTAATATAAAGCAAATTCAAAGAGTTGAATATTTAGAACTCTTTTAAAATATTAGAAAAAAAGTATTGAATTCTTTTAATATTAAAGCTAGCTAGAGAGGAGCTAGTTTAATACCTTTTGCCCTACAAAAAGTATTTGATTCATTATTATTTAACTCCTTTCAGTAACCTTTTACTCTACAAATAAGAATTTTTAATCAAGATTTAGATTTATCTATACTTAAAAGCTCTTCTTCAGATGGGATAGAGCTAAGACAAGCAAATTAGACCTTTAATAAAGCTTTAGCAAATAATGATTCTTTTGTATTATCAATTCATTGATATACTAAAAGAATGATTAGATTTGTAGAATCTCAAAATGCTAAGATAGTTTTACTTTGGAAATAGTTTGCTAATATTTAGAAAGTAATTGAGATTTGAAAAAAGAAAACTAAAGATAAAAAAGTTAAATTATAAGATCAATTTATTTTTAGTAATAAGGAAATATTGAAAATGGTATATAAAGCAAAGAAAAAACCTAAGAAGAAAAAGCTATAAGGATGATCATATAAACATCCAATTGAAAAATTAAAAGAGGAGACTAAAAAAGAAAAGCTAAAGAATAATTCAAGTGATTTAGAGTTGAAATTGGATGAATGTGTAGCTCGTAGAACAAGATCATATAGAGAGAATTGAATTTTGTGACCCGGTTCCCCATATAACCCGGTTCACCATAAGTTACGTTATTTAAAATTACCCAGTAATATATATTTGAGTAAGTATTCCACGATCTATTCTAACAACGAACATGGGAAAAAATCAAGAAGAGTAATACAAATATCATTGATTATAGAGTACATATCCAACGCTATACACAAGGGTAAAAAAGAGACAGAAAGATGCTTTTCCTTTTACTTCTACTTTATAGTTGTTAGCCCACTGATAGGCATGACTGCACCTGCAGCCATCAACAAATGGAAAAATGAAAGTCATTTCTGATTGTACTACCCTTCCCAAATTCCCATTCAGTCATTACCACTCAAACTCCTGTTATGCCAAAAAAAAAAAACTTAAATGAAAGAGTGCGATGCTAGCTTCTGCATCCTTTCAATGTATGCCTGTTTAGGCCTGTTCTATGCATCAACCAGAGTCTCCACCCCACAATCCTTAATAACTCCTTCCCACAACAAAACTCCAATAACAACTAAACTGATTTTGCGATCCTTACAAAGAGGGAGACCTGGGTCGGACATTGGCCAATCTCTTCGACATGAAGTCAAAGAACGCAAATTGACCAGGCGAGCTGCCGACTTCGTAGACGAATCGACTGGCAAGATAACTACCGAAGATGGCACGGAGGTAGTTGTCAGGCACCTATTCATGTTAGCTGGGTGATTCTATCAATCTGGTCAGATCAACTTACTCTCTCCATAATCGTGTCGAGGCCGATCTTAGACAATAGCAACTGCGGCAGGGCATCGAGCAATACTGATTTCCTCAATTTTGCATCTCTCCACAGATCAGATGTTTGAAGCTCCTCGTCAAGTTTAGTAATAGCAACACTGATTGTGTCACTCAAGGTGCTTCGAGGGATTCCGGTCTGTTCATGTTCTCGCCAGATGGCTTCGAATTCAAGCTCGGCGTTCATCTTTATAGTCTCCTGAACTTCTTTAACATATTGTTTGTAAAATTCCGGATCCTGGCCTTTGCTTCCCACACACATGTTTTCTACAAAACTCTCGTCATCAAAACTCAAGGATGCAAGGACTTCCAGAGATGAAGATGTTACACCACCCTTGTTCGCAGAAGCATCCTTGAATAGAATACATCCTGCCTCTTCCAATCGTAGCTTTGCATCCTGGGTAATGAAAAGATTGGCACCTTCGACGATGTATGGGATGGTTGATTTTCCATCTTTGATAAGCTTGTTGTCACTGGAAAGGTCGACGGTCGCTGGACGACCACCGCAGGGAACGAAGGCATCAGTGATGCCAGTTTCACGGAGATGGAATGTGTTCCGGAAAGTTGTACCATTACTGATTTTATCCCCACTGGGTAGGGTGACGTTCGTTTCGTCGACAAGAACACGATAGCCCTCGTTTGATAGTTTCGAGAGATCTTACTCCGAGATCATAGCACGCTTCGTAGCCAAGCGCTTGAGCTCATCAATATCGAGACCCTGTGGATCAACCAAAACACCACTGCCGTCGACAATGGACGTGTAAGTTTCGTTGCTCAACAAGATTTCATTGCTTCCTAGGTCACCATCTGGGCCACCCGTCTGCATTTTTTGAACTTTGCTAGGGTCCAGTTCCAGTTTTCGATAGATGCCTTTGACGTATTCTCTGACCGACAATGATGTCATACCGTAACTATCATGAGGGATACCGCTTAACTTGGGGGACTTTCCGGTGAAAAATGATTTCCACCATGGAGCATTTCGCTTGCGAGCGTGTTCAGTAGCCCAGTCAACAAGATCAGCAGTATTTTCATCGGTACCCATGAAAAGAATTTCTTCCTTGCCATATAGATCAACGATGGGATTCTTGATACCAGGGGACGAAGGCGGTAAGAGAAGATCCATGATACTATCAATATACTTCTCGAAAGCTACACTGGCTTTGTCTTGCTGATTGGCATCTAAAAGAATGACACCTTTGGATCCACCCTCTGGAATGTCCTTTTTCTTGCGTTGTTGAGTATTGGCTAGACCGTAATTCTCGTCAAACATTGAACGAGCATTGATGGAGTATGCTTCACGATTTCGAGATTTAATAATTCGAATACCACCTCTAGCAATGTCCCTGAATCTAAGGTGGAACCCACGTGATTCGGATGTAATAACCAAGAACATGCCATACAATGGCTGAGGATACTCGATCTCAGGAAGGAATGAGGGATCGAGACGGAAGCTCAAAGCAACTTTCGTAGGAGTGTAAAAGTTGGTTTTCAGCAGGGAGTTGTTGAAGATACGGAACGCAGTCATGACCATGTCTTCGTGTTCATTGTTGACAGTCCTCGAGATCAGCTCTTTGAGTTCCTTATCGTTGAGAACGTCTCCAGATGGTGAAGGTGGAATGGAGTCCTCACTGTATCCAGGGCCGAGGGTAAGATGTGTGTTTGCGAACGAAGCGTATAGTGAACGGACAAGTTCCGGATGATTGCTGATGATCTCGAGAATGTAATCCGCAGTGAAAGTCTCGGTGCGCAGTCTGCGCTTAATGGTCGATAGAATCTCGGCATGGGAGCTGTTGTTTGGATCCAATGCAGATACTAATGAAGAGTACTCGGAGCCCAAGCGGTTGAGAAAGTGCTGAACGAAAACCCAGACACAATGCCCATAGATTGTTTCCTGAAGACTTAAGCGCCCACTAGCAAACAATGCCTGAAATTTGTTCTGTGGTATGCAGTAAAGCAGGGAAATCTCCTTGGTGATTTGATGGATAGATTGTTCGAGAGTAGGGAATTTTGTTGTCAAGTCGCTTGCAGGCTTGAGATAAAGACTTATGACAGTGATACCGTTGCTGAACTGCTCAACATATTTTCTTGAGCTTGTTACTCCGTATGAGTGATACAGGTCACTCAGAGCACTGAACAAACCGAGGGCTGTTCTGCGTCTGAAAGCTATGATCAACCTCTTCTCAATCTAGTCCTCAATTTCAAAGACCTCGATGACTGGCCCAGTACGAGAGACAGCAAGCTCAATGATCTCTTGATAAATCTGCTTCGTGTTGTTGGTAGATTTTGCTAGAAACATTCTGTCGCTGATGACTTCTAGGCGAGTTTCGCTGGGTGATGGGTTAGAGTCAACGAATTGGCACTGATAGACGAAGTAACAGCGTATCGATGACTTTGTTGGGGCGGAGCCACTGTACAAGTTGCTTGTGGAACGGAAGCTCTCAACCCGGAAGAGTTGATTCGAGGATGTATCCAAATACTTGGCCTCTAATCTGTGTTCGTATCGTGGGCCACCAATTGCACTCACACCGGGCTCGCTAGTATCAATATATATGGCATGATCTGAAGACTCCATGTCCAATCTGATCTCTTGACGTTTGTCTTCGCGAGCAAATGCAGCAACCTTTGCAGCATAAAGCGAGGTTATATTGCTGACGACGGCTTCAACGCTCTCGGTCTGAAAGTAGACATCGTCGATCCCAAGCTCATTATAGAACCATTCCAATTGTGCGTCAATGAGTTCAGCTGGTATTCATTTCATTGCCTTGATCTGCTCTCTCACTTCAGGGAATTAGAGTTGTACATTCATCACGGCCAGAGTTGACTTACCTTTAACCATCTGTTCTGTCCTACCCGCGAATTCTGGAGCAACATATCCAACAGTGGCGGAACGCAAGACGCGGTGTCCATTTCCATTGCCATTTCTGTGGGGGATGTTGAAATGTGTTGGTTGTGGTGAAGGTTGTCGACCAGGAGTTCGGATGATCTGCTCCACCAACTTATTGGGAGAACGAGGTGTTGAACTACTGATAGTAGCCATGTTTTCTTCTGTGGAAAGAAAGAACTGTTCGTCGTATGCGGGAAACTGCTGAAGAGCACCCATTGAGTCAGTATTGATAGGGGAAAGAACCGTAGCCATTGTGACTAGTGGTTGTGATGTAGAGAATAACACCGCCCGCTAGATGACTTGCACGAGTTTTGTGAATAAAAGGGAAAAATAAGTGAAGATAGACCCAAAAGTGCAGCAGGTCATCAACGCCTATCTATATCGGCAAGCCGGTAAGAAAGGGCCAATTAATGAATGGAAAAGGATTCAGGAATCATGTTGACAATGCAACTCCTGGATTCCTTGACCGCTTCATTTTCTTAGCATTACTTGCATTGCCTGCATTGCTTGGGAAGGATGCTTATCAGTCGATTCCGCTTCAAGAGCAACCTTGATCTCAGAATAGTCCGAGGGCGGTTGTTTGAGATAGAAATTTGGACTTATACGATCTTCAAGTTCGTAAAAAGGGAACCTGATAGCGTCAAGCCTGTGTTTCCTAGGGCAATGGAGGCGTTTATTTTGATGGGAAGCGATAAGGAAATTTATGTGGGTTTCAGAAAAAGGAATGGAAGATCTGCGCCACGGATTAAAAACGTACCTGAGAGATAAAGTTGTATCACATACACCAGTACCAATTATGTGTGAAAAAGGTGTGGTGGTAGTTTGTACTTTACAAGAGATGTAAGTTGGTAAGTCGTGGTGTGGTAGTTGTGTTCGATTTAAAAGTTACTGGAACTACGAAGTGTCTTCAAATTTATGGAAGGCTCCCGGTTAGGAACGGTTGGTTTCAAAAGATTTATTGAATTCGAAGGCGGCTCAAGAGGTGGATACAAATTTTATTGGTCGATCTAGAAGCCGTATGGCGAATTGCGTGTTGCAAAGTATTGAATGAATAATGACTTTTTTTTCGATACGTATCGTCACGTCACCGTAAGCCTATTTGATCAAATTAGAGGGGATGTTGAACACCATAGCGGGACTTCAGATACGTACTAAGCAGGGCTGACAATCCAAAAGACGATGAATGCTGGGTGTATTCCAGGGGGTGAATATAGTCTTATCTTTTGCTCAATCACAGACAATATGGCAGGTAGACGGTTGGGGGAGAGAGGGAGGGGGGGAGTGGTGACAGTGAAGAACTAAGAATAGAATATAGATTGAAAATGCTTCTTTGCGTCTTGCATTCCTCGTATTGAGTGATATATGCAGACACAATACGATTGTTGTTGCTTGTTTCAAAGATAAGAAGAGAAAGGCAGAGGGCAAAGGAAAAAGAAAGGAACAATCTGAGTCAGAGTTCGAGATAAGATGAGAAAGAGCTGGAATGCTCTGGTTATTTATATCTGGATGAAGGGAGTAAAAAAGTAAAGTATGAATGAGGTTGATATTGATATCGATCTTGATATGCTCGCCCTTTCAAGGTTCCAAACGACAAAGTGGCAGCAGCAAGTGAATCAATTTATAATAAATGATACATCTCCTACTTTCCGAGGTTCCCTACGTCAAACTCAAAAGTCTCAATTGAGTAATAAAAAAGTTTCAAAAAATGAGGGCTTTAATTTTGGGTCGATAATTTTTTTTTCCCTCACTCTTTTCCCCTCATACCTCTCACACCTCACACCTCTCACACCTCATTCCTCATGCCTCATGCCTCATGCCTCATGCCTCTTGCCTCTTGCCTCTTGCCTCATGCAGTGGTCGATTGCTTTGATTTGCCCTCTTCTGGATTCTTTCGGTATGGTTTGACAGATGTTCAGGTCAGGTTCCAATTCAACGATTACCTACCTAGTGGCTAGTAGCTCGTGTTGTTCGGACGGGAATTTCGTTGGTGGTACCTGACGATCTAGTAAGGTGTAAGGTACATGAAGAAATCGATCAATTGATGTTTACCGCTCCTTAGCGTCTGTTCTCCCTGTCTCCTTCCCCAATTAATGGGTAAGTGGCTCGAGTGGGTAAGCGGATATCCATTTTTTGCTGGTCGTGTTGCTTTGGCTGGTCGGTAAGCGGTTATTCGAGGCACATCTTAGATATTGCAACCCTGTGCTGAACCCTGTGAGCTGATAGACAGATACATACATAGATACATAGATAGATAGCAGCGTAGGATGATTTATTAATTGACTTTACTCATTAACCGTGTTGAGGTATATTGCACCCCTACACGGCGGACTGGTGGACCTAGGTACGTGCCAGTCGATGTGGAATTCATCAAAACTCCAGTCTCCAGTGCGGTGGCAGCGTGCGTGGCTTGTGTACGGTCCAAACGTAGACAAACGTCCATTATCCGAATTATCCACTACGAACTACGGACTACGAGGTACAAAGTATGTTTCCGTTGGGTCTTTTAATCTTCCATGTTCCATATCTCTTCCAGAAGAATGGCTATTCTTGTCACTTGATCTTCCTAAAGAAGATTAGTTGTCAACATCTCCTTCTCTTTCGAAAGTAAGGAGTAAGGTCTAATCCCTTTCCCCATAAAGTTATCTCTCTAGGACATGCTGGAAAGGGTGGAGAATGTATGCATCCTCCGTAGGGTACTGAAAAATGATATTGCTGCTTGGGTAACCTCGAATTCAATGAAGCCGATTTCGTAAAAGTAACTGCGTCCCAAGTAATCAAAAGGAAGATCTGAGGCAATTTTGGAATCTATTTTTGGTTGAATGCTTCAATGCTCAATACCGGTCCGTCCGTATAAGCCCCAGTTTGCCCAGCCACGAATGGTTTCTGGAATATGGATAGGTCATCACCAAGCCAAGGATATGCTGTGCCATGATATTTTATAGTATGCTTGGTGCATGTCCATGTCGTACAATCTCTATACAGAGGATACTTTTTGGAAAGGAAAGGAAAGGAAAGGACACAGAAAAGCATTCGGAAAGTCCACCTATTGACAATATTTCCAAATACTCCGTCTTCACGACAGCGTTCTTTCGCAAGGCCAAAAGAAATAAGATGCTATACCTATGCAGTAGATTATTCATATTGAGACGTTACCCAAGTAGGTTATTCTCTCGCACGAGTCATCATTCACATTTAGTTGCATGAACCAAAATCTACTCTCAACACTCGGACTACCCTAACCACATACTCGAGATACTCCTCTAACAACAACATCAACAACAGCAGCAACAACAAGAAGAAGCCCTTGAAGCCTAAACAAAGGCCCACGAAGAATGAACAAAGTCCGCATTCTCTATCCACCACAATCCACAAATTCGCTGTCTAGATTTTGTCATTTCCCCAGTCTCGCATCGCGGATCTCCAAAACACGAAGCCGAAATGACTAATTCTCTCACGTATCCCGTGATATTCGTTCTCATGACCATCAGACCTCCAAATTTGGCAAAAAAGCCATAGAGTTGACCAGGATATCTCAAACCAGAAGATATTCGATTAGATCGAACCATATTAAAATAAGTAATAGTGAGACTCATATAACAACAACAACAACAACAACAACAACAACAATCAATCAATCAATCAATCACGAAAACGAGAAAGGACAACGAACGCCGTGCAAATTCATGACCTAAGCGAATCAACAAGGCTAGATGTAATTGGTGAGAGAGAGCAATGGGGACAGTAGTGCTCTCCATATGGCAAATTTCAATCAATCAAGATTTTCCCATTCATTTCTCCATGATTTGCCATTGTTCTCCATAATTCCCCATTCTTTCATTCAAAATCACTCTTTCCCCTTTTAAACTTAGCTTAGAAGTTTCTTTCGTCAACCTCGTCATTTACTATTCCCCAAATTGATTTCTCTTACCCCCAGGAAATCATACTCCAACGTCAACCTTACTCAAATTTCATCTCCTACATCCAATAGAACTTTAATTTTCGCTCATTCGTCTCCTGACTGTGACAAACGCATTTCCTCATCCCTCAATACCTGTCGTCATTCGGGGTTTGGATTGTATATTGAGAATTTAATGGAATCTCATGACTAAGAGTTTGCATTTTTCATTACACATCGGTCCATGCCATTACTTGGGTCCAAAGGTTCAAACAAGGTCAATAAGACAATCTTCCACCATTGAGTCTCATACTTTCCCAGCTTCCCAAGGACCGTGTTAGTTTCTCTTACCCCAGATTGTGTCACCTGCCGCTAAAAGAGACTCTTGATTCAATAAGCGCCGATTCACCGTGTTTGAAACTCACCCTAGGCTCTTCACGGCACGCAATTTGAATCCCAAATTTCTCCATATAGTACTCCACAGTGTTCTATGCTACACCGCTAGGTTAACGCAATCTTCCATCGTTGGGTAATAGTGCAGTTAACCCGCATATTCAAATTACATTACGTTTCTCTTTGTCTCATGGCTTCCCCAGAGAATCAAATTGGTCATGAGCAACAGGATCAGCACGGACAACGAGATCAGCACATGAACAGCAGAGAATATGCTGTGTCCCAAGATGCTCAGGATCCTCTTCGTCAGATCAGAGATGAATTCCTCATTCCTTCTACGGCTGATTTGCAAGCCAGGACTTTGTCAAGTTTAGGTACGAGATTCTACTCTAGGTAGTTGAATCTGTTAACCAAATGTCATCTTAGAGTCTCGAACTTCCTCTCCTGGCGATCCCTGTGTTTACCTTTGTGGAAACTCACTTGGCCTACAGCCGCGTACTACCTCTACTCGCATAGAACAATATCTCAAGACTTGGGCAACTCAAGGTGTATTTGGTCATTTCAAACCCCTTTCTGATTCGCCTTTGCCAACATGGCTACATGTAGATTCAAGTGCTTCGGAGAACATTGCTCCTATTGTTGGTGCGGAACCTTCGGAGGTCAATGTAATGCAGACTTTGACTGCCAATTTACACCTTCTCATGTCCGCATTCTACAATCCTGATGTTAATGGTAGGCACAAAATCATATTGGAAAGCAAGGCATTTCCATCAGATCACGTGGGTTGCCCCTTTTGCGCTCGTCACCAATCGTTTATGCCGGCTAAATTACATACAGTACGCCGTAGAGTCGCAGATCCGGCATCACAACCTCTCACCTGCTACATCGATGATCACCCTGGAGTCGTGTTCAATTACTGAACCCACACTCTCCACAGATTACATACTCAAAGCCATTGAAACCCATGCTAAAGATACAGCGATTTTGATACTCCCAGGTATTCAGTTCTATACAGGCCAGTTATTTGACATACCCCTCATCACACGCAGGGCTCGAGATCTCGGCATATTTGTCATTTGGGATCTCGCTCATGCAGTTGGAAATGTTCCACTTTACCTTCACGATTGGGACGTCGATGCAGCTGCCTGGTGCACTTACAAATATTTAAACTCAGGACCGGGTTGCATCGGTGGAATGTTCATTCATGAAAGTAACACTCAAGTGTCTGCTTCGTCACAGAATACAGATGGGGGGTCAGGTTTTGTAAATAGATTAAGTGGATGGTGGGGCAATGACAAGAATACGAGATTCGCCATGGAGAATCGATTCGTACCGATAGCGGGCGCTGCGGGGTTTCAATTGAGTAATCCAAGTGTGCTGGACATCACAAGTCTAAATGCATCTCTGGAGATATTCAAACTTGCCGGTGGAATGGAGATGTTGAGGGCGAAATCTGTGGAGCTGACTGCCTATTTGGAGGATATGCTTTTAGATACAGCGATCTTCGAAAAGAGTAGGTTCTCGATCATTACGCCTCGGGATAGAGAGCAGAGGGGTGCTCAGCTGAGTCTCCAACTTGCTGATGGATTGTTGAATGTGGTCATGAAAGAGCTAGAGTTGAGAGGAGTGGTCGTAGATGAAAGACAGCCAAATGTGATAAGAGTGGCGCCGGCCCCTCTATACAACAGCTTCGAGGATGTATGGAAGTTTGTGGAGGCATTCAAAGAAGCAATGGATATAGCTTGGAAGGCAAAGCTTGGAGAAGTATCTTCTGAGGGCACACGGGAATTAGAAATGACCACCTGAAGAGATAGGATGTCATCGCAATGGCAATTAAGCCGATCAAAATCTTTACCTTCGTGTGTCAAGTGCACTTATTTATAAACTTTAACTTATCTAAATGCTCTCGTCCCACGTTTTGCAGTGATGCGGGGCCCATTTTCGATTTCAGTCCGACTTGATGATCATAATCTCAACTATCCAAATGTTGCTGAAGCTTCTGTCAAGTTTACTGACTTTGCAGTCACAGATTTAGTGTTGTTCACTGTATCATTTCGATGTGCATCAAGCATGGTGAACAGACTTTCAATTGGTCTCTTGCACCTTTAATACGAAGCTCTGAATAAATTCCAGCTAATTCTAACCTTCACGTTCACACTATTGCCTGTTTTCTTTACGACCATTCATCATATTCAAGATTTTATATTGTCCAAGGCCGTCGTACAACATCTTCGCCAAGAGTTCTGGGCAATCTGTACTACAGAGCTTGGCCACTACCCTATGGATAAAAGGAAAATAGGAGAATATTCAATAGGACACATGCATAATCGCACCACTGAGCCAAGGAATAAGTCATCTCGCAAGGCAAATATGCGCTGGTAAGGAGAAAAAGTACCAGACGGCTCTTTCACCTGCACGTGGGTAGACTGCTCACGCCGCCCAATCCGGAATGCAGAAACTGTGCATGTGTTTGTCAATTTCTTCGAGTTGATTGTAGTATTTGATCATCTAAGTCTTTACAACACGGTAGGATATTTTATAAAATACTAGGGGTTGGGCTTACACATTCGTGTTTGCTGCATATTACATTAGTTCCTCGAGAGTAATGTAGATGGAGAAAACGTTCTACAAGTACTCTGATATTGCTATACTATTCTTAACATTGCTCAGTATTGATTATTGGTAATGATCAATTTGAAGGCAAAGCTTTTCTCGGACATGCCAGGTGTGGCACCACTTCAGTATTTTTGAAGCACGTGGACATTAAGTTTCAGCAGTCCCCGTAGCTCAGGCGCTCTGGATCCTCAATCAAGTTTTTCACATACCTAGTAGCTTTATACCTTGAATCTCTGAATGAAAATTTCGTCGTAAGGTTTCGGGTTCAATTAATAGTCTTCACAATGAGGACAACTATCTACTTCCACGTCGGCTTGAAATACAGCAGTACTCAAATCATATCAATATACTGATTGTCCAACACATTGCTCATGAAGATGAATGATTGTTAATTGCCTCTCGGTATTTCACACATATCCAGCCCTCCCCATTTCATCAGCTAGGTTGGAATCCCTCAGTCCCCAAGCCATCCATCTACTTTGTATCTTTTCCATTGAACGAGTATAGAGTCTGCTAGGTTTAGATCGTAAGGACTACAGAGGTAGATGTAACTTTTATTTCAATGTCCAGTCTACGCACACAGTCTCCATTACTGCAAACCATATCCCGATCGTCAATGGCCCTTTCCAGTAATATACGTATACAACTCGAGTCGAATGAACAAGTGGAATGGAAATTGGTCAAGTGATCTTGATTCGTGCGAGTTCGCCGGAATTCTCCAATCTTAACACGTCGGTCAAGTGACACTGCATCTTGAACATATCGGTTGTTTATTTCCGTATTGCTACTCTTTTCAAATGGATGATTGTATGTGAGCGAGAGAAATCGTTTGATTGTCAAATTCGAAGTAGAACGTTGAGAGCAATTAGTATTGCTATTTGCGCGTGTTCTTTGAAACTGATGTTATTACTTCCTTACATGAAAGAATTCCTCAAGACTATTTCGAAATCTTTTTTATTGGTGCTGCCAGGACAATACAGATCGATATCCAATACTTCAGAGACAGAGGACAAGAAAAATATACATTGAGTTTCAATCGTGTTTTATGGAAGATTCATTGACTTGCTGACAAAACCCAATCAAAAAAATGTTTATTTATCATAACGATGGATTATCCACAGACCCATGCGTGTCAGTCCGACCTTTTCTGGAGTCATCATGCCTTCTCCAAAGCTCTCTCCCAAACACGCATTGTGCTCTCCCAGACAACTCTTCCTGCATTGTTCTTCCTATAACCCGGTAAGATGTGACCATCAGGTGCACTTTCATCATCTGCCTTGAGTCTATAAACTCCATTTGAACTTCCATTTCCATCAACCGCCGAGCTCCTTGAAATCTCTACACCCGCAGGTAGCTCCACGCCTGAGCTAGCCCCCTCTCTTATTTCGGCAGGTGGGTACTTCGCACTAGTTGCCAAAAATAATCCTCTTTCTCCCGCTTCCTCCACACTCATTGCGAATAAGTTGATAAAAGGCAACATTACCCATCTAAAGAAAGTTGATGGAATGGCATAAAAACCCGTGGTAGAAGACATCAATCTACGAACAGCTCCAGTTTCCACAAATCCAGGATACTTTTGAATGAAAGTTATACGAGAGTTAGACTTCGCCAGTTCTTCGAACGCTAGAGTTGTTTGAGTTGTTCCGCTACTAGCTGCTTTAATCATGGTGAAATCTCGCCTTACTTCGAGATCGTCAAGATCAATTGATTTCTCTTGGCCCCCCGCTAAGATTGAAATAACTCGGGCATTGGGAGCGGCTTGTAGAAGAGGAACCAAGTTGTAGGCAAAACGGAGACGAGAATAATAACGAAGAGATTGAGGGATGTCAATCTCTTCTGATGATTCTAGGCAATATCAATACGTGGTAGATTCAAAGGAGGCTATGACTAAATATACCATTCCGACCATCGAAGGACAAATAGCCTGCGCTCAAGAATACGATATCGACCTTTTCTTCTTTCCTCTTAATTTCATCGCAAAGTCTATCTACTTCCTTGATTTAAGAGATCTCGCCTTCAAGGAAGTTCAGTGATGCTGATGGATTTGAAAGTTTCAGGTCTTTGAGTAGACACCCTGCAGCTGATTCGGATCGTCCAATGATATACGCCTTGGGAGCATTTGCGTACTTGATGAATGCTTTTAATGTACCCATACCAATACCTGATGTTGCACCCGCAAACACGGCAACCATACCAGGAGTGCCTGTAGCTTTGAATGCGACATTCGAAGCCCGAACAGCATTAATGGCGACCATTTTGCTGTCGGTCTAATTGGTTTGGATAGTGAAATGTTGTTTGAAATGTAGTAAGGTGCAGCAGAGCTCACGATAGGTTATGCGATCTTATGGAAACAAAGTAAGGAGAAAAACGAGAGATGAATGATTTGAACAATTGACTTACATTCTAGAGAAGATTCTTACCTGCTATATATAGCCAGAATCATCATACCATCACAGTCACATATTATAAGGGTCAATTTGATGTCAAGTTGTATGCACCTCGGATTCATGAAAGTTGGAGGATGAATGCGAGTATGGACCGAGCTTTGTCTCCAATCTATTTATAGATGGCGCCGACAATGGCAATGGAGAGAAAATTTGGATACTCATTACTTAGCATAGATACGAATATGAATATGAATATGAATACATGTCTCGGAGATATATCTATAGAAGCACAATACAAGTTTTTTCCATGAGTTTGGTTAGGCATACAAAATTCTGTTCATCGGATGGTACAAAGTATTATTATTTTATTTGGCTTATGTCATCAACTGATTTCACTCCCTGATTCAGTCGGTAAAACTGCGGTCGAATAAATAGTGCCCATCTTGACCGTTATTGCTGAGTAATGTTTGTAATTTTTGATGATGACCTAGCACCTACAAGCTTTCGAACGCAGTTTTTTCTCCCGTCTTCTACCCTTCATCCAATTCTCCGATTTTGTCTCCCGTTGAATATGGCGACCCAATCTCTTACACGTAGATGTGCTGGACTTACCTCTACAACTCCCACATCGGTAGTTCAAGGATTTGTAAAGACCGCCACAACAACCCGGTCATTCCACCAAAACACCCCGCGTCCAGTCTTCGATTTTCTTGTTCCACGTTTAGGTACTCCCTTGCAGTCGGCATATTCTCTCAAAGAGAAAGGGATACTAAGGAATCCCGTGAGATGCTTCTCGACTACTAGGACACGAAAAGCTACCATCACTACATTCAATCCACAAAAGAATGATGATGGTACAGAGCAGAAGATTGAAATCACACCGCGTGCCGCAGATGTATGTATCATTGCCTTCCTATTTTATGTGCCTCATTTTAAGATGGAATGATATGCTAACAACTTGCTCACAGCGTTTGCAACAACTTCGCAAGAAAGAAAACAATCCAAATCTTGCTCTTCGAGTCGAAGTCCAGTCAGGCGGTTGCCTTGGGTTCCAATATGTGATGTCTCTGTGCGACCTTCCCGCCAATATATCCCGAGATCTTTTCTCAAAGGATGCTGTCCAATAAGAATCTTCGCCTGCTCTGAATACTTCATCCGCAGATCCAAATGCTATGCCTACGTCATCTACTCCCTCGAAATCAAATAATCCGACCACGTTGGATCTTCGCGAAGATGATACAGTATTCAGCTATATCAGTGACCAATCCCACGCTAGTGTAGTCATGGACGTGTTCAGTCTCGATGCCTTGAAGGGTAGCAGAATAGATTACGAAGTCAAGTTGATCGGTTCTGAGTTCAAGATTGTTGACAACCCGGCCGCGACTAGCAGTTGTGGTTGCGGAACAAGCTTCGACATCAAGTTTTGAGGCTGAAGAGGATTGACAAGTGTACTGTAAGTTATTAGAAATAATATACCATTTGGGGGTTGCGTTCGGCGTGAATGGCATGGTTTGATACTGCGTGGTATTAAGCAGCAGATTAGCGACCACCAGGGCATGCATATCTTGAAAATAATTCTTTTATTTCCACATGGTCTTACCCACTGCTTCCGGAGGGTCTTGCATGCGTTGTCAGTACTTACTATGTTTATGAAATTTTACTATAAGGTACGGGAAACTTTGTTCTGTATAAAGGACAGAAGGATCTGGGAGGCACCATAGACAAATGATCTTACGTAATTAAATCAATTCTGGAAGAAATCAAGTGCAAACAGCTTGAGAATTATGCTTTATAATTCATGGCTCGCAATGGTGGTGGCGAGGTACACATAAAATACAATAGCACAGGGACAGTAAGAAGTATGAGTTGTTTCGCAGTAAAATCAAAATGTTATCAATTATTTCATAAAAGTTTATCATTCTTTTGGTTTCTTATACGCCATACATGCCAGTAAACGCTAAGCCAAAGAAAAACATCCCCAGTCCAATCACAAGCTTTAGTTCATTTGTCTGACCAAAGCGTTGATCTTCTCCTCACGGTTACCGAGGTCACCACCAAGAACGTAGTGATTGAACTTTCTTGGACGGAAACCACCAGTTGGGTTGCTGAGCTTGAATGGCCAGAGGAAGTTGGCAGCTTGCTTGAAGTTGGGGCCGACGGTGAAGATCTCGTGGATCAAATCTTCCATACAGACGATACCGTACTTGCCGAGGTTGGCCTCAATGATGGAGTTGTCGGTAAGAGCAATACGTTGCTTGTCGACCTTTCCGTAACCACGCTTGTAGACGAGCTCACGGACGGTCTTGAGGTTGGGGTAACCGTAGGCGATCCATGGCTCGACGACCTTGAGCATCTCGAGGGTTGCCTTGGTCATGCGAACAAAGACACCGTTGTTGATTTGAAGGAGACGGAGGAGCTGGAGGATCTTGCGGGGCTTTGGTGCGATCTTGTTGATACCCTTGATACGGATAACGAAGACCAACTTAGGCTCAGCTGTGATGTATAAAGAACCAGATTGCTTGGCGACACGAGCAAGACGGATCTTCTCACGCTCCTCATCGCGGTACTCCTTGACGTACTTCTCAGCACGCTTGAAGATGACACCACGCTTCTCCTTGTTGGCCTATATGACGAGTAAGGTTAGTCTCGAGTTCATGTATAGTTTGCAGTACCATTGGCATGTGTTAAACTTTTGTCAGACCCGAAAGATGGTTAATTTGGACAACATCGACGTAAAGTCTAGTCGCAAACATGGTTGTTTATGCATCATGTAAAGTAACACATGCCATGTGGGATTGGGATTGGGTAGTAATATACCTTCTTGACCTTCTCGGTCTCAGCGGCTCTTGCCTCTCTCTCCTTGGCTTGACTCTTGCGTTTCTTCAAAAGAGTCTCAGGGATGAGAACCTGCTGGGCAGTTGGGGTGGTTCTATATCAAATATTAGTCTTGTGTCCCGCATACATATGTATGGAGAAGAGCGCCGAGAGGGAATTGCAGCTATAGCGCAGCATTCTCGCAAAAGGCAAACTCGACTGTGATGACTTTAATCGGTGAAAAATGAACTAGTCTTGACGACCCCTCTTCCCACGAAGGTAGAATCGCAGGACTCAGTTAACAAATATTCTCATCCAACAAAACCTTGGCAAAAATCCAAGAAATATGCACAGCATAATTGAATGTTTCATGGTTCTCTAAAGATACCATGGAATTTCCATCCTTGAGCGGCAATTATTTTAAGGGAGAAGATTTTCATCTTAAGCCCCAAGACCCCATACTTCATCTCTCGAAGCTCAAGTCCAGGGACCTGAATCAACGAGGGAGCAGCTTAGGACAGTTCGAGCTGGAAACCATTTTCAGGTTCCAGCTTTCGAGAGGAACGCGACCATATCTGAATCCAACACAATTGATTGACTCTTCGAAGGAGTTTTTGGGGAGATTCTTACGTGGCAGACATCGTGGCGGATTGGCGGTTTTCGAGGTTGTCTTATCGAAAAGAAAAAAATCAATTGCGATCGCGAAAACTTTATTGCAAAATTGGATGTGTGAAAGTTTTCTCGCTTAAGAATAAGCTAGTAAAACTATCTTCGGAATTTCAGAGACCATGCTGATACCGATATCACGTGGTGCTTCGATCCGTGAGAGCGACAGAACTTCCGAATCAAACACTTGACTTGGTATATTCTTCAGACTTATCAATCTCTTAACTAATCCTCCATATCATCTTCTAGTTTCATTTCACAGAAGAAAGTTTCAAGTCTTGTTCTAGAGTACCTCAATTTGTGAAATTGAATCTAAATTAGTCGGAGAAAGTTAAAATTACCTCCAGATATTTTGCATCACCAGAAACTCAGTATTTAATAATGTCCACGATATATGCTATCGGTTCAAATGGCTCAGGACAACTTGGAATCGGCCACAAAGAGGATGTATCAGTTCCAAAGCCAGTTCTATTCGATGATGATGTACCCGAAGGAGTGCAGCAAATTAGAGTTGGAGGTAATCATACCCTCATATTATCGACTTCAGGTAAACTATATTGCTCGGGCGATTCATCCAGCGGAGCTTGTGCGCTCACTCCCGATTCGCACTCTTCCCATCCAAGATTTCGACGTGTGAAACGCTCGGATGATCCCACAATTAATGAAGCACCAGTAGTTTTGTGTGCAGCAACTTGGGAAGCGTCGATCATTGTCCAGCAGGATGAAGATGGTCATGCGACGAAGATGTATTCTTTTGGGACAGGAAATAAAGGGGAACTGGGTCTGGGAGAATTTCTGTTTCGATCATCCAAACCTCAGTTGATTGAGAAATTTCCACCAACTGGTTTGCAAGTCGTTGACCTTGCTTCTTCTGTCAGTCATGTAGTGGCTGTTTTAAGTAATGGGGACGTTTATGGTTGGGGAAGTGGCCGAAAAGGACAAATTGGTGAACCTGTCGGTATTGTGCATGGTCCCCGCAAGATTGAAGGTCTTAATTTCAATGTGGTTAGAGCTGTCTGCGGAAGGGAGTTCACATATCTTTTGGCGGAGTCCTCAAGTGGCCAACATAAAATTTTAGGGTCTGATAAATGGAACATTAGATCTTCAGCACCAGAGGAAATAATGGGTTGGATTGATGTTGGCAGCACATGGGGAAGTATCCTACTTCTACAAGAAAACAAAGCTCTTTTGTGCTGGGGAAGAAATGACCATGGCCAGTTAGCCCCATCACGATTATCGTCCGCGAGTCAGATTGCAATTGGCAGTGAGCATGGCCTAGCACTCACGGTGGAAGGCGAAGTTTGTGCATGGGGATGGGGTGAACACGGGAACTGCGGACCAAAAACGAAAGACGGAGATGTTAAAGACACCTGGTATGTGGTGGCATCCTCTAAATACTTGCCGCCGGGAGCAAATATCTCATATTTTGGCACTGGCTGCGCTACCAGCTGGATCTGCCTAAATTCATGATAGCCGAAATAAGATGGGCAAGTTGTTATCTCAACAATCTACCTGCTTGTACTTCTCGGGCTGTTAATTTCGACGCCAAATTCTATTGTACCCTGGTAATGCACATGTGAGCATGGAAACGCACGCCATATATAGTGTAATCATGCCTAGGCTTGACTCCGACTCATGCCCCATCTAAACCTCTTATTCATAAGAATCAATCCAAGAGATCACTCGTCGAATAAGCTGCGAAGCTAATGCTGTTAACAAACTACTCGACTGTAAGATTGGGCCACTTTCTTGTGATAATCGTTGAGTTGGCGCTACACGCTGTGTCGGTACGGTCATGTACTTTTCGTTGGGTGGAATTGAGTCTTCGGGATTACTCTTGTTTTGAGTCTCTTGCAATCTACGACTTGGGTCACCAGCTGACGGTTCCTGTCAAGTGTTAGAGGTAGACTCGGCGGATCTTAACCAAACTTACGTCCACAGTCACATCCCACAATAACATTTCGTTGTCCTCATCCTCATAATCAACAGGGTCCCATCTACGATCGTCATCGTTCGCCGGCATAAATAGAGCTTGTGACTGGATGCTAGGTTGTGGGGGCGGTGGCGAAGGTCTAGAGACCTTTCTCCTTGTGTTTTCTCGAACTAAACTTGGGTTTGGACCAACCGATGCAGCCATCTCGGAGCCTGATCTAGTTCTCTTCAGACTCGATGCGGCCTCTAGAGGCTGCCTCATAGCCGGTTTCTTTGAAACTGCTCTACTTCCGTTTATGGCTGGCGTTGCTAACGCCGCCCTCGCTTCACCGGTTGTCATGAGGATAAATTCACACTGCATTCCTCCCTTACTATAGGTAAGCTGCATTGGACTAGAAGGGTTTGAGTATAGAGCTCTGATATTCGTGTTGTTTATCCCGGCATGCGCAATGATTGATTTAAAGTCTTTGACGCTGATGACAATGTGCAACTGCTCTTCGACAGTGAACTCGACGAACTCCAAAGTTTCTACGGCTATTGTGGTGCGCAAAGGCTGCTTCAGAACTTCTACAGAAAAGTCAGTGATTGGAACGATCTTTGGGATCGTGATGAAACTTGCCATTCCCGGACATAATCTTTTCTGTGAAACTGGTGAGGCTCACGCGTCCATTAACTGAGAAAATATCGAGTTGTTCAGTGCCTGGTCCAAAATGCTCTGCAAACTCGCGCAGTGTTCTGGAAGAGATCGACCAGCTATTGTTAGCTGCTTCACTTGAAAATAAGGCATGCAGGGGAGGAACAGCTTCAAAATTCAGTCGGTAAATCTTCAAGACCCCTAATTGTGGTGCGTTGGTTAGCAAAAAGAGGTCTCATCATTAGGATTCTTGATTTACCATGTCTGCATAGAATCTTCACGATAAAACGACTTTTTGGTGCCTCATCTCCATCCTCAATCGAAACATCACACTTTTCTATGGCAGTATCCTTTTCCTTAAAGGCATCACCTCCGATGCGACCCTTGAAAACCGCTAGTAGAGCCTATCAAACAATCAACCAAAAATCTTGATATCGTACAAACTGAAGACATACTTTGTTGTAAATTCTGCAGGTAAATTTTTCTGGTGTTTTGCGACCACTACGAAGTGGCGTATGTTGATACTTAGAGAAGAACTTATTTCCCACCAACGTAAAGGAAGCATAAGCGGACTTTGTTGAATTGAGCGTTGTCAAGATAAGCTGCAAACAACATTAGCAATTACATACAATAATTAAATATCTGAACTTACCCTACTATGAGTAGCTTCGATCGATACTGTTTCGCTGAATTTCCCAAGACAAACGAGTGCATCATGAAATCTCCCCAAAGCATCTGGATTGAGTGTGAAAGTCAGGATCGCCATGACGAATGTTACATGAATTCAATCTCTGAAGAATACTAGGTATGGTAAATGTGAATTGCCTCTCGATTATATTGTGATATCTAGTATAGACTAGAAGTGAAGTGTAATGTTAATTGAATTGAACTGGATCTTCCCAAAAGTCGACATCACGTGTTATCTATCGCGTCCTGCCTAATTACGCGATTTGCCCCGCGTCTCCATCCATCATCACAAGCACAAATGCTTAAGGATAAGCAAGCATCTACAATAAAAACTTACTTTACACGCACTTATTAACTCCTATTCATCATTTTCCATGTCAATATATTTCAAGGCACTAATCATAATCATAATAAATTTTAATATTAACCATCGTCTGTCTTCCCGGAGGAATTGGCCACCGTTCAGTGCTGCGATATAATGTCTGTGAAGCTCAAAATCGAGGCAAACCCCAAAGATACCATCTCTAGTCCAGCACGCCAAATTACACCTAACGAGCAGAGGAGCATGAACTTACCAGGAGACATACTTCTTCAGATATGCGAAGAGTTAGCCACTCAACTAGAATTTGGAGTTCTTTTCAATTGTGCTATCTCCGGAAAGCAATTGGTTGGCTCGGCGTTGCAATGGCTATATAGGTAGGTATCTTGCCCAGAAGTCCATTTCCGATACCAAGCTCTTAGCTGATCCTTGAAGGACACATAATGAATACTTGAGGATTATTAGCAGTGAAGGAGAGGCTCCTGAGTGGGCAAAAATCCAAAAGCGCAATTCTAAACACAGCGCGGCTTCGAAGTGGGCAAAATTATGGCAATCTATTGTACGCTCTAGTCTAGGGACTACTGCCTATCCATACTGCCTATATATACGATCGCTCGATCTAACCAATTTATCGAATCTTCTCGAGGATAGCACTTTTCGAATGGCTGCGATGGATAACTTCTTTGCTGATGAGATGGCAGAGTTTTTAAGTGTAGATGGGACACCCAGAAGGCGATCAAAAAGAGGTCCGCAAGTACGACTCAACACTACAAATATTCTCAATCTGATAGGAGAATCTATCACAAGATATGTCAGCGAGCGCGCGGATGAAAACCAGACAACAGTTGTTTTGGAGAATCTTTCAGGGGATTTCACTTTAGTTGCATTACCAATATGGGCGGGACGCTTATCAAGACTGAAATCCATGACGATTTGGGACGGGAAGTCACTGAATGAGAACGTTGCGACGGTGATCTTGAAGAGCTGTCTCAACTTTGACGAGATCCGTATATTCGTGTGTTCAGATGATACCGATCACAATCCTGCATCATTCATAAAAGGCCTCAGACAGAACAGTCTTCTTTCACTCGAGGTTTTGTCTAACTGTAGGTTTGGTCCTTCTTTTCTGACCGCTCTAAACCATCATTCCGAATCACTGAAGAGCTTGAGGCTACAGAGCCTTAATTCAGAAGCCATCAAGAACCTCAACATTCTTCAAAGATGTACTGCGCTTGAGACACTCGATCTAGAGGATAGTCAACACACTGTGGACTTGGAAGCTACAGAGAACGATGTATTTCTTGAAGTCATCGAATGGTTGGGGCGCTGCGAGAAGCTCCGAGAACTGGTTCTAAACAGAATCGTTTGTGCCCCAGCCCTTTTAAAGCAGGTTTGTCTACGAAACGATATCCGACTGCAACGGTTGGTAGTTACTGGCCCTTCTCTTGTCAATGATACAGAATTTCATAGAGCGATCTCACACCAGACTGAACTCGAGGTCCTTGAACTTCGAGGTGGTTCGGACGAGGTATTCAGAGTCAGAGATTACATTGATAACCTTCTCACATCCATATGTCAACTCACTAAGCTCAAGGAACTTACCATCATGGAATCGTTTGAATATTTCAGTAGTAACGAAATCAAACGTCTCGCAACAAGCCTGCCTCTTCTCGAAAAGTTTCACTTCTCAGGTTATGGTATTGGAGATGAGATCTTGCCTTATTTATCAAAATTACATAATTTGCGAGACGTATCCATCGCTGCAATTTCTAGTTTCACTCTCGATGGCTTACTGGCCTATGTTTCGACTTTACGAGATACAAACCAAGGTCTTGTACTTTCAGTTATGAGTCAGAATTCCGACCAAGATCTTGCACCCTTAGAGTTACAGCTCATCCGAGAAGGAATGATCGCGAAAGTAGACGGAAAGTTTGACTTTGCATTGCTGAGAGAGGTGGCGGAATCGGAGTTTGATTCTGCGTCTGATTAGATCGTATGTATTATCAACAGATGTGAAGAATGGTGTATGGGGGGCAAGTGGGTTGGGTAGGATGTCACCAAGGCGCAAATAGGGAGTTTTGCCTTTACTGAAACAAGGAATCAACAACATGCTGCTAGTACGGAAGTTTCAGATGGGAAAGGCGCAAAGCTTATGTGGATCGTTGCCGGCTATAGCACAATCTCTCTTATAATACTCTATATAAATAGCAAAAACTTTGAGAAGCATTTACAATAGCTGCTGTCTCTTCAGTAATTTCCCTAATGAAGAGATAATAGATATTTGACGTTAAATTGTATCTTGTTCGATAGCATATATACTTTAATTTCTATTATTTATTCACTATACCC
>PQXJ01000510.1:0-25413 GCA_004786225.1 Botryotinia narcissicola | reverse complement strand
AGTATAGGTATAATTGTTTATTTTTGGAAAAACTAAATACTAGATTTCAAAGATTAGAATCAAAAATATTTAAAAGTTTATTTATAAGTTATTACTATTTAATGAAAATAGTTTGAATACTTACTCTAAGATTATTGAATATTTAAGTCTTGCTTTTTATAAACGATGAATTAAGTATATCCACCATTTTCAATGGGAGTGAAATAATAACAAAGATGAATATGAAAATAAAGACAAAGACGAAGGCGACAACGAAGATGAAGACAATGATGAAGGCGAAGGCGAAAATGAAGGCGAAGGTGAAGACGAAGCTTTTATTGAAGTATTGTTGTCAAGATCGGATTGCTATTTATGTATAGCAACAGAACCTTTAATAAGATAGAATATATTATCACGGTGCAAGGGATAGATACTAGATTAGATATATAATATTCTATAAGAAGGTTAAAGGTAGTGCTATGTAAGTATGCTATATATAGGCAAAGATGACTAAGCATCTACTACGCTAGTGAACCCGTGACAAGAAAAGAGTTCCTTAAGAGATCTCTTTATCTCTTATATTTAACAATCGTCTTATTTCAAGCTATCTTTGAACTAAGATGTCACGTGATATTCGTCACAAATTACATATATAGTTTATAATATATATATATCTTAATAATACTCTCTTTATATAAAAAGAATAGATATAAATTCAATACTATTTAACTCTATATACTTTATATGTATATACTCTCTTACTATGTCAATCTAATGTTAGTTAACCTATTATACTAAAGCTAATGAAAATATTTTCAATAATAGAAATAAACCTAGATATTAGATTCAGGATATTAAATACAAGTGAAAAAGCAAAGTTATAGTGCCTATAAAACAATTTCGAGCATAAATATAAAACTTATAATATATCAAAATTATCTATTATCAATTTATCTTATAGAAAAATTTTGATCTATATCTTAAACAAAGAAATAATTTATATAGTTAAGTAGAGTAGATCTTTAAATACATTTGATAATTTAATAATTACTAGGAGAATAATATAGCATACTATAACAAAACTTTATAATTAGATCTATTTGAGAATTGCTATTATAAATAGCCTCAGATATTTATAATATTCAAAATTTAAACTATTTTTTTTTGTTTAGATCCTACCAGAATTACGGATATTTTTGTATGGTTAATATGTATAAAAATATTCATTTTAATAAAGCTTAGTTAGAATCCAAAATGATATTAAATATATTAGAAACAATCCAAAAACCTTACACTAATGACATACAAACAAAATCTCAAGCATGAAGTCACATATATGTAGTCTAAAATAACAGTAATATAGCAGTTCAATCAACACACCTTTCGTATACACACCCATTTTTTCATTCTTCTTTAGCTGCCTCAACCTCTTTCTTCTCCTCCTCCGCCTCCTCCGACTTCACCTTGACAAGTCTGGATCCCTTGGTCACAATCTCGGCCAATTCATTGATGCTGCTAGTATTCCACATGACCAACAGAGGCAGGTTGACTTGTAGATAGGCACCGATCCAGTTTCTCAACTCGACACCGACCAGCGAGTCTAGACCATACGAGTCCAAACTCCGAGCAGGAATAATGTCGCTGGCGTCTATGGCAAGGATGGTTGCTAATTGCTTGACAATGGCCTTGCAGACGATATCCTGGGCCTCATGGAACGTCGTTGCAGCCTGAAGCACGAAGCCAACATTGTCAGCACCACTACCAACTGCCTTGCTGCCGGCCTGGCTCTCCGATCCAAAAATTTGGTCAAGCCTTCTGTCATTTGACCATCGCGCTTCTCCAAGGCCGCGTTCCGTGCCGTTGGGCAGTATGCCGAGCGATGACTGGGTGTATTCCGTCCTGTGTTGAATAACGTCGCCGAGATGGGATAAGAACTCGGAAATGGCAACGCTGCCAAGTCCGTTTTTTCGGAGATTGACAGCGACATCTGTATTCTCACTGACGTAGCCGGCTTCGACAATGGCACCGATATTGATTGCATAAGCCGGCAGGCCCAGTCGCCGGCGGTAGCGAGCGATGCCATCCTGGAAGGCGCATGACGAAGCGTAATTGCTTGCTCCAACAGTCCCAACCATGGATACTACCGATGACAGCATAATGAAAAAGTCCATGTCATCGGGCAGAAGCTTGTGCAGGTTCCATGTGCCTTGTACCTTGGGGGCCGTGACTTTGCACCACTGCTCAACTGTCATGTCTTCTAGCAAGACTTCATGCAGGACCATGGCAGCTTGGAATAATCCGCGGATCGGGGGCATGGTTTTCTGAATCGTGGCCACGGCTTTCTTCAATGATTCCTCCGAACTCACGTCGCACTTTTCGACACGGACCTTGACTCCCATAGATGTTAGTTTGTCCAAGAAGCTCTGAGTATCCGAGTCGGGCTGAGCAGTCCTGGAGAAGATGCAAATATGGCGAGCTCCTTTCTCTGCAGTCCAGTCAACAAGCCGCTTGCCCAGGCCTCCTAAGCCTCCGACCACAATGTAGGTTGCGTCTGGGTTGAGCTGAACGGATGTAGGCTTTGATGGGACAACCTATATTATAAAAGAAATGCCAGTCAGTATATGTTATGTATTTTTTGTATAGGATATCTCGAAACTTACCTGGACCTTAACCTCGGGATCCACGGTCAAGACAACTTTACCCGTGTGTTTTCCAGCTTGAATCAGACGGAACGCAGCTGCCATCTCCGAAATCGGATATTTGATCTGTCGCACATGTTGCACGGCTCCGGAGGCGAAGAGCTTCATCACATCCCCAAGAAGCTGGGAAGCCAGCCACGTCTTCGTCGCAAGAATGTGCGCAAAGTCAACGTAGGTGAAAGTGATGTTATTCAGCAGGAACTCCATGGGCATTAGGGCGTTTTCCATGAGATCTTTGCGCCCAATCTCGACGAACCGACCATGTGCTGCCAGTGTGTTGCACGACTCGCGGAACATTTCTCCTCCGAGAGAATTAAGGACAACGTCCACTCCTTTGCCGTTGGTCATGGCATGGATCTTGTCGCGGAAGGCCGTAGTACGGCTTGAGAAGATGTGATCTTTTGGAATGTTAAACTCAATGTTGAGCAGTTCCACCTTAGCCTCGTTTCCGCATGTAACAAATATCTCGGCGCCGAGATGACGTGCTAACATAATCGATGCTTGTCCGACCGCGCCGGCAGCCGAGTGGATGAGGATACTCTCCCCTTTTTGCAGCCTGGCAATAGTGATCAAGCAGTAGTAGACAGTGCACCAGACAAGGGGTATCGAAGCCGCGTCCGCAAAATCCATATCCTGGGGTATCACATGACAGCACAAGCCGTGGACCATGGGGTTGTTTGTGAATGACTGGGAGTACAGAGAGCAGACGCGGTCTCTGGGCTGAAACTTGCTGGTCATGTTGGCTCCCACCTCGAGCACGATACCGCTACAGTCATTGCGCATCTGGGTGATCCCTTCCAGCTGGCCCGAAGCAACCAGAACATCCTTGAAGTTGATGCTGGCGGCGGAAAGCTGCAGCCTAACACAATCGGGATCCACTGGCCCGGAGATTTCGGGATTGTCCGCCCAGCGTAGGGTATCGAGCACACCTGGAACGCCCAACTCTGCCGACATGGCTCTGTCGTTGAAAAATGGAGCCTCCTCGGAGACCGACCTGCCCAGATCCCGGCTAACGTAGCTGTCTAGGTTCGGCTCCGAACGAACACGGGAAACGTAGAGCTGTCCATCTCTATCCATGTATTCAAGCTCAACCTCGTCGATGGGAAGGCTCATGTCAGCCGTTGGGTTGTTCAGAATGGTTGACAAGGCTTCAACGCCAGTATCCAATCCGCTTTCGAGCTCAAGACTAACTAGGCGTACAGAGACGTACTCATAGCGGATCGATCGACAGAACCCGTAGATCCAGTCACCGCTGGGTCGCTGCTGTTTCCCTTTAGCCGTGCACATTACGAACACGATGACCTTAGAGTTAGCGACCCGAGCCTTTATCGACTCAAACAGCGGGCCATCCATATTCCAGGCCACACGTTCGCAGATGTCGGGCATAATGATACTAATCTTGTCTTCGGAGACAGATGGGGAGGCAACACAGGCTTCCACTGAGCGGTCCCAGAGGTTCTTCTGAAGCTTCTCTGTGAAGCTCGAGTAAACATCATCTCCAGAATATGATACAATTTCAACATCCAGCGGCGCTGCCGAAGGGGTCGGAACCGGGACTTCAGACACAAAGACAGAAATTGAGCCGCCATCGGCCACGGGGTAGTCTTCGAAGACCGCTTCATTGTGAACGAAGCCATTCTTTGAAAGTTTCTGGATCCATGCGGAGCGGGAAAGCATAGGCGAGAGGGTCCGGCCCTCGTCGACCCCGGCCCACCAACCAGCAAGCGAGCCGAAAACAAGACCGTAATGGGGAAGATTCTCGGTAGGCTCCATTAGGATCAACTTACCGCCGGGTCGAAGCAGCGACCTGACGTTTTCCAAAACGACGTCGATACAAGGAGTAGCATGAAGAACATTGGAAGCGATAAGGACATCGTAGCTGTTGGGCTCAAAGCCGTTTTCCTCGGCTGTTTTCTCGACATTCAAGGTCTTATACTGCATAATGTTTTCAAAGTCAGAAAGCAGCTCTCGTGCGGCCGGGAAAAATCCAGGTGATATATCGGTGAAATCGTACTCGGACGCCAGCACTCTGTTCGGGGCTTGCAGAGCCTGTAGGACGGGCAAGGTGGCTGATCCGGTACCGGCACCAACTTCGATAATCTTCATATTGGGATTCAGACGACCCAGTTCGCCCATGTACGCGGCCATTTGCGCAATACAACGAGCGTTGCCACCTTCCAGGTACAGCCCGCTCAGCAGGTTGTCTTCGTTCAGGATGTCCAGGGGATGAGTAGTTCCTCGCAGGATCTTACTCAAGCGTGGCCCCAGACGGCGCGCTACCTCTGCGGAAACGCTACCATCTTCATCTCCTGCTTTGAGGAAGACTGGATCAGGCTCCTGGTCAGCGAGTGTCTTCATCCATTTAAACCAGTTGCGCTGGTATCCTTCGGCCACCTCATCTGCCGATGTGGAGGTCAGGGCACGCTTGACGTAATTCTCAGTTATGGCCTCCAAAGCCTTGATTTCCGGGATGATTGATCTTTCTTCGAGCGACTTTTTGCACAAATCATCAATGTGCTTCTGGGTAGTCTTGGGCATATAAGTCACCCAGTCCGGAACGTGGCACAAGTCTCGTTTGCGACCTTCGCCGATGGAAACATCTGGCAACTTGGTCGCAACTACTCCCCAGGCCTGCAGAACCATGTTTTCCTCGTTCTGTTTCTCAAAAATGCCAATTTCAAAAGTAAGCGCATTGTCGGTTCGGGTGGCGTGACATGTCACCTCTTGAACCGGCTTGGCCCGGTCTTGCTCGGCTACAATCATCTTCTCGATGAAAGTGGGCACAACGGGGGACTTATCATTTTCATCAAAGATGAGGACACCCATCATACCATGGTTTAGAATGGCGTCCATGACACCGGGGTGAATGGTGTAGTCTGTCTCAGAGGCACCTGCACCGGGCACAAACGACGAGTCTGCGATGCACGACCCGGAAGCGATCTTGATATCAGTCTAGTTGTCAAACGGCGCGCTCCAGTTGACGCCTATATCTCTTGCCCTGTGGTAGAACTGTTTGGCTTGTATGTGATGGGCGTGCGGTGGCAGCGTGACTCGGGTAGGAACAATACCATCATCCTGGGTGGCAGACTCCGACTTGAGGACAACCTGTACAAGACCACGGCAATGCTCGGTCCAAATGTCTTCGGCAGATGTGCTGAAGATACGGAACTCTTGCCATAGCTGGTACGACTTCCTCGCCGACACTGCTTGAGGCCGAAGCGACAGGCTGATCTCCAAGTCGGGCTTGTTATTCTCCATGACCAGCGCCTGTGACATGTTGACGTTCCGGAGGATAAACCGGTTAATCGTTGCTTGGGGATTCCGCATAGCCGTGTTTTGTCGTGCCGCTTGAAATACCATGGCGAGATATGCAGTAGCTGGGAAAATGGTCTGCCCCTGGATAATGTGGCCACTCAGCCAGGGGACGTCTTTCAAATTTAGGAAGCAGCGCCATCTGGGTTCCTGGGGATTGTTGTCATGGACGAGGCTGCCAAGGAGCTCATGGGGGAGAAATGTACGATGTTTGTAAGCTTTGGATACCCGACTCTCGTGCCAGTACGTCTTGGAGTGGTCGAACGGATAAGGGGGAAGATCCGTCAGGAGTTTAGGGGCCGTTTCTACGAAACCAGCATTGGCCTTCCAAAAGGCGACGGGGAATCTTTCCAAATATAAAGATCGGAGCATCTCCAACAGCCGAAGCTGGGCATCTTCACCCCGCTTTAGAGATCCAGCATAATGAATCTTGGCCGGCTGTCCGGTAAAAGTCCTCAAGGTCTGCTTGATGGGACCTTCCAGCTGGAAGTGGGATCCTAGCTCAAGAAGCAAGTCAACCTTGCGCGTGCCACTTTCTCCCACGCAGGTCCTCTTCAAAGCGTCCGTAAAGCGGACAGGCGAGACCAGATTGTGCACCCAGTAGTCCCGGGTGATGGGTTTATCTGCGTGATCCTCGCCCGTGACAGAGGAGACCATGCTGATATTGGATACAGGCACACCACCGGATAGATCCTTCAGAGCCTCGTGGTACTTTTCAGCAACTTGGAGCTTCTGAGGCGAGTGGTAGGCAGCTTCACCGGTACGGAGAAGTCGATTCCAGATATCCTGCTTGTCTAATCGCTGCTTTAAGGAGTTAATGACATCTTCATCTCCAGATACTGTCACGCTCTCAGGGCTGTTGAAGCAGGCAATGGCTATCCTACTGGAAACAGCAGCACCCAGTCGGTCAATGGACTGCTTAACAGTCTTTGCTGATGCCCCGACAGCTATCATGGCGCCGGCCTTGCCCTTATTTTCCTTTCTCAGATCGCCAGTTAGCCGACCACGGTGATATGCCACCGTCATGGCATCCTCGAACGAGATGGCTTCGGCGCAGTACGCGGCAGCAATCTCGCCGCTAGAATGGCCTATCACAGCGCTCGGAAATACCCCCAGATCCTTGAGGGTGTCCACGAGAGAAATTTGAACCGCCGTAGATATAGGTTGTGCGATACGCGGATCCTCCATTCGGCTCTCTTCGGGCTTCTTGAGTAGCTCCTCAAGCAGGTCCCACGAGCTTCCGCATGTCTTAATGCATGCAGCTGCCCGCTTCATACTGGCCGTGAAAGTTGGCCATGTACCCAGCAGGCTCTGGCCCATTCGAGGATACTGGGCACCTTGGCCGCTGAAAACGAAGCCGATACGAGGGGTAGTCTGGTGATCGGCACGGGGGATGGCTTCGGTGGACAAATTGGTCAGCTGCGCGACCAGATCATTCAAGTCAGAGGCAACAACCCCGACCCTGTTCGCCATGACAGACCTCCTACTCAGGGTGTACGCAAGGCGGCTCAACAATGTGTCCGCGTCAGGAGAATCCGCCTTGCTCTCGAGATACTTTGCCACTTTGGATAACATATCTTGGCACGACTTCTCGCTGGCAGCGCTGAGAACAAAGAGCCTTTCTTTAGCCCTAGATACATCTTCAGGCACATGATGATCATGGGTGGTTGAAATCCCATTGCTCTGGCTTGTCGGCTTCACCGTGGCAACCTCCCCGGCAGCGTCTACAACGACGTGGGCGTTAGTTCCGCCGTAGCCGAAACTATTCACCGAAATTCTCTTGAGCGGCCTAGACTCGAGAGTTATTGGAATTCTAAGATTGAGAGCGACCAGGTCAATCTCCGGGTTCGCCTTCTCGAAGTTGACCTGGGGCGGAATCATGTTGTGTTCGAGCATCAAAACGGCCTTGATGAGACCGGTGAGACCGGCTGCGCTCTCAGTATGACCAATATTGGCCTTAAGGGAGCCGATAGGCAGGGGCGAATCCGACTCTCGACCAGCACCGAGAACCTTAGCAATCGCCCGGGCCTCGATGGGATCGCCAACTGCGGTACCTGTCCCGTGGGCCTCGACATAGTCTGCATACGGTACCAGTCCGACCTGAGCATAGGCCTTCTCAATGGCAGCGGATTGCGCTTCAGCACTTGGGACAGTAATTCCGTTTGTCTTTCCATCCTGGTTGGCTACCGAGTTTTGGATAACAGCTCGGATTGGAAAGCCCTGCTTCTGGGCCTGTGAAAGGGGCATAAGGACAACCCCCGAACACCCTTCACCTCTGCCGTAGCCACTGGCCGTTTTGGCGCGGTGGTCAAATGTGAACGACTTGCCTTGTTTGGAGAACATACTTAGCTTGTTTTGATAGCCATATCGCTGAGGGTCGAGCTGGAGATTGACTCCCGCTACGAAGCACTTATCTGTCTCACCTGCGCGGAGACTGTGCACGGCCTGATGAATGGCTACCAAACTGGCTGTGCAGCCGGTGTCTAGGGTGAGACTGGGGCCGTGCAGGTTGAAACAGTAGGAAATACGATTGGAGGAAATGGCCGCTCCAACGCCGCTGGCCTGGTAAATAGGCGGAAAGTCGATATCTCTGAGGAGCATCTCCTGGTAATCCGAGGCCCACTGGCCGACATAGACACCAGTGTTAGACCCTGACAATTGTTCAAGGGTGAGGCCGGCATTTTCAAAATCCTCATAGGCAATTTCAAGAAGCAGTCTCTGTTGAGGGTCCATGGCCTAAGGTCAAGTAGGGTTAGCTGGTTACTCCCCACACTGGCTTGAGACCACATTGGCAATAGGAATACGCACCGTTGCCTCTATTGGGTTGACTCCAAAGAAGGAGGCATCAAAGGCTTTAATATCATCTTTCAGAAAATGTCCACCGTCTGTACTTGTCTAGAGAGTAGATGGTCAGTTGTAAATTCTGCATAGGGCCAAGGCTAGACAGCCGAGCTGATAGATGATATTTCCTTTCCCTTCCGGGCTTGCCCTCGGCAGAGGGATCATGAAAAGCCTCTTGGTTGAATCGATCCTTGGGCACCTTTGACCACGCCGAACGACCCTTAATGAGCAGTTCCCACAGCTTTTGCGTGTCTGATGCGTCTCCAGAGAGCCGACAACTCATGCCCACCACGGCAATAGGCTCCAAATGCCCTCCATGTGCTGCTGTTGGAGAGTCCCCATTAACAGCCGCACTGCCATTGTTGACCTGGTTGCCATTCGTGACACGCGTCGGGCCTAGTGAGCCCATAATGTTTGAAAAAGAAAGATATATCCAAAAGGTGATAGAGCTATGCCCAACTCCAAGAAGAATGCGTCTCCAGATTATAAGTCGAAATCGTAAGCTCTCCTAACGTAGTAGGTACGTAACCACCGACAACGTGCCGCCACCAAAGGACTATTCGGGTTGCTCTCCACGGGTCCAGGTCTACGTACGTAACATTTCTCACACAATCCGGCAGTGATCTACTGCCCAGAGGTTTTGAAGCTCGGAACCTGCCAAATATTACTTTGCACTCGTATAATCTTTCTCCATGGAAAGTGATCCTTCTACTATACGAAGTACAGCACGGAAGTTTATTGTAGACTCAATAGAAATGGCTTATAAAGTGGATTTCCGCCCTGTAACTCCCTGTAGTACCCTATAAACAACAAGCAAGAGCCTCTGATTAAGAATACCCTGAAACTATGATGATGTTTAGGACAGCCAATAATTGGTCAGATTTTATTGGGGTCTGGGGAAGCGAAACTCAGCTCTACCCGAATAGGCTAGCAGACTCCATACTCTTATCTCGTACAGGGACTCAATAAGTGGGTTCATTTGATGAATCCAACCAATTATAGGCCCTTGTAGTGTATAAGCTGATGATATTATTCTTCGAGTCATATTTTGAAGTTGATTGATCAATCAATAGCGTTTAGTCATCTCTTAGGGCTCTGCAGGGGCTATATAGCATCTTACAGGCTTTAGATCCATTTTTTAGACCATTTCTATCGAGTCTGCAACAAACTTCTGTTCACCGGGCCGCGCTCTCCCTGTTCCCCTATCTGCACCCTCTATTTGGTAAAAGCTTGCGAAGGATGATTATAAATAATAGAATCCTTTAAACATCTGATCTTTCTATTATGCAAAGTATAGTATGTCTGACTGTACCCTCCCCTTTTCCTCTATTCACACTCTCTATTTGATAAAGGCTTGCCAAGGATGACTTGGCATAATACAATCCTTCTGCATGTAAGATCATCCTTCTACCACAGGAAGTAGATAGACGTACCCTTATTTGTGAGTATTTGAGGGCTGGCGGTGGCGGCTGACTCAGACCACACGGGAAATAAGAGTATCTTTTTTCCTGGCACAAAATGCCTTGTTAATACCGTGGTGACACCCTACCCACAGTCCCTAGTTAGTGCTTAATACACGCCTTCTGCGTAGCCAAAGAACTTACGCCCTAATCTCGTAGTAGGTGTGCAAGTGCTCGGCGGGAACAGGCCGCCCGCTTTGTATTTTCACCGGATGAACAAGACGGTCGAATACGCTCAACTGAATTCAAGAACGTTCCCAAGGCTCAATACAACCAATGGACCATCTTTGATTTCTTTGAAAGCTGCTTCTGAGCTATCCTACGCCTTTCATTGTTTCCACATTTTGGTTGTTGCCATATTGAGTGAGTGACTTTACTAGCGTTACAACCACTTTCAAACTGTCAAAATACAAAATGAGCGGTCACAATGGCATCGAAACCTTGCTGTGCAAGGCGGCATCTCATGTCCTGAAAAGGGACGAATCTGAGATTAACGCAGAGAAATCTCTCGTCGAGCAAGGCGGCAATATGCTGTCAGGAGTCTTCTTCGCCGGTCAATGTAGAGAACTCGGTCTCCTCGTCGACATGGCCTATGTCTCGACCATGTCTATGCGTGATCTAGCACGGCAGCTGATCGAAACTAATCCAGAGTTGCTGCGATCGGGTACTGGGACGGACCACAGATCTGTTTCTGTTCCCCACACACAGCTCCAGAGCCTGTACCGTAACTTCGGGTCGTCGTCACAGGGCTTCACATTGGATGTTGAAGCTCCAGTGTCCCTCACTGATGCCACTCGAATGCTTGAGAGGCTGATGGAGAGACACCCAATTCTCGGAGCTTCCCTGGAGCCCGATCAAAAGAATTCTTTTGTCTTGCCAGGCATCACACCTTCCCCCTCGGGAACCTTGGTCCTATATGAATCCAATGAGAAGGCTATTGCTCAGGTGAGAAAGCTGGAAGAGGAGGTTTCAGCGTCAAGCTCACCTGTTCTCAAAGTTCTCTTCTTTGGAGAAAGATCCCAAATCAGAAAATTCGGTTTGGTGGCACACGCGGCCGCTATTGACGCTTACTCATGGCATATCCTTCTTCAAGATATTCATGCTTATCTAGCCCGATCACATGACTCGAATACTGAGTCTCACACCTTCTTCGACTGGGTTGAGCGCGTGGATCAGAAAACGGAGAAGGAACTCGAATCTGCTGTCGCAATTGAATCCTCGGTGAATTCAGAGTCGCCACCGAAAGGGCCCTCCCCGCAAGCCGGAGTTGTCTCATCTTTGGTCTTTAGTTTGAGCTTAAAGTTGACGGAAGCACTTCATAGCGAGACATGCCACCGAACAATGCGTACAGAGATTCACGATGTGATATTCGCGTCCTTGGCCTCTTCTTTCGGAAACCAGTTACCCGGCCCAACGAGACATTTTGAGATCAGGAATGGTCGGCCCCATGAAGAGGATGAAGCGTGGAATAGTGTGATAGGATGCTTTGATGAGCTTGTTGAGATACCCTACCACTGCACTGGAGACATAGTCGATGCGTGCCGAAGTGTAAAAGATTCGAGACAGCGTTCATTCTTGAGCTCTGTCCACAATATCTCTCTTCACAACAATCTTATCTTTGACGCAACTCGGCTCAGGGGGTGGAAGGGTGCCTCATCCAACAATGCAATGCAGTCGACTGACGAAATACCCGGGCGACATGCTGCCGCGGCCATCGCTCGATCAATAGGCGGGTTCTGCATGACTCCTTTTTGGAAGGATACAAAATTGAGCTTCTTGGTCGTTTGCGGTCCCGAGTTCGGAGGAGAAACGGATTTAAAGCGCCATTCCGAGAAGTTCGTCAACTATCTACAAGATATTGCCGCAATATTACCCAGTCGTCGACCTTTGCCCACGCTCTCCGATTTCCCACATGTATCACTAGACTACCAGTCTCTGGACCGCTTATTTGAGCAAAAGTTGCTTCAAATTACTCAAGATCCTCTTGCGGACATTTACAACATCTATCCGTGTACGCCCATACAGGATAATATGCTCATGGGCAATTCCCTGGATAGTGGGGCATACATGTGTAGCTTTACTGCCAGAGCCTCAACTTCTGGCGCTTTCGCATTCATTGATGCTGCAGAATGGGCTACGTCATGGAACAGAGTCGTCGAGAAGCACTCGTCCCTCAGGACTGTGTTTGTCGAGAGCGAAAGTCGCCTGGGGCACTTTGACCAAGTCGTGCTCAAGAAAGTGGCCCCGCGAATCGACATAATTTCAGGGGTTCTCGAGCCGGTCAAGGTTGTATTTCAACCTTTCGAGATGCCGCACTGTCTGACCATCACCCAGGAAGGCCCTGGTCGGTGTCTCATCGTGCTAACTATGTCCCACGCCATCACCGATGGCCACTCTGCCGAAATTCTTCTCAATGACCTGTGTATCGCTGCTGTAGGACCTGGAGGCACCGACGAGAAGGCATTCTCCTACGCTGAATACGCGCTCAGCGAGTATCAATCCAGAGAGACTCATGTGTCGGATTACTGGCAGAAGTATCTCTCCAAGACGCAGGCAACACTGCTTCCAGTCACACGAGAGGAGGTTGATTTTCACGATTTCGACACCATACATTCCACCATGCCCGTCAACGTAGCATCTATGGACCGGCTTTGTCGACGGCATAAGATCAACTTGGCCAGTGTCTGTCAACTTGCCTGGGGCGTCGTGCTGCGCAGTCAACTCGGTGTCGACGACGTCTGCTTCTCATACATCTCCTCACTGAGAAACAAGCCTTTGAAGGGCATCATGACAGCTATTGGGCCGCTGATCACCACACTCCTTTGCTCCATGAACTTGGAAGGGGATACAAACGTATTGGATGCTATCAGGGCTGTCAATTCCGAGTACGCAGACAGTCTATCCCACGAGGCAGAGTTTTCTAACACCACTTCACCTCGTCGTTGGAGCAATACCGTCATGTCATTTCGACGGAGACTTGTTCAGGATGATGGACGTCTTCAAGGCTTGAGTTATAAACTTATCCAAGGCTCCAGCCCTACAAATGTAAGTACAGATCCCTCAGAGAATTCCCACGCCACATAATTCTAATCTTATCGGCAGTATGATGTTTCTCTTGTCATTTCGGCGGGCCAAGCAGATTTGGAGTTCGCGCTGGATTACTGGGCTTCTCGGATGGATAGAGACTATGCCCAATGTCTCCTTCAAAACTTCCAGGAGGCGCTTCACTCTATTTTCCGAGACATTGGCACCACTGTGTCCAGACTCGAGCTGATCAGCGAAGATCAGAAGCAGCAGATCCTAGAGAGAAACTTTCGTGTTCCCGAGGGTCTGAATAGATGCGTCCATGAGCTGGTAAACGAGCGCATCCAGAAGCAACTTTCAGCTGTCGCTATCGACGCTTGGGATGTCAGCTTGACATACGAGGAGTTAGATGACCGTACCTCCCATTTCGCTCAGTATTTAGTGAATATTGGTGTTGGGCCAGAAGTCCCAGTGGGAGTCTGTATGGACAAATCTAAGCTCGTGCCGGTCGCCATGCTCGCTATCTTACGGTCTGGCGGTGCTGTTGTTCCCATCGGGGTGGGAGAACCCATTGCTCGTGTCCAGGCCATTCTTGCCGACTCGTCCCCTGTAGCTGTCATTGGCGATGGGAAACAAGTCAGCCGACTTTCTGGATCGGGCACCCAGCTTCTGAATATAATCGAAATTATAGCGGACGAGTCATCAATTTCATCATCATCATCATCATCATCATCATCATCATCATCATCATCATCATCATCCACAATAACCACCACACAAGGGACGCGACCCGAGCCGGAAAACACCGCATGGATCTTTTACACGTCTGGCTCCACTGGAACACCAAAGGGTGTATTGGTAGAGCATCGAGCCCTGGCAACAAGCATGCGTGCCCATGGTATCGCACTGAACCTGTCTCAAGAGGATAGGGTACTCCAGTTTGCGGCGCATACATTCGACGTGTCCCTATTTGAGTTATTCACGACACTCATATATGGAGGCTGTGTCTGTATACCTGATGAGACTAATCGTGTCAACGACCTGGCAGGTTCAGTACTTCGTCTACAGGCAAACGTTCTTTCCCTCACCCCAAGCATGACATCGATGATCACACCCGCGGATGCCCCAATGGTTCGAAAACTGATTTTGTTTGGAGAAGAAGTCAAAGCGAGCGTATTAGAGGCCTGGCTCGGAAAAGCATATATCTTCAATGCCTACGGTCCAACCGAGAGCTCTATATTTGCCAGTGTAAGCAAGCCGTTCCAGAGCGTGGAAGACCTGGCGAATATCGGATTCCCCATGAACGTGAACTTTTGGGTCTCTGATCCACAGAACCCAGGGCGGCTATGTCCTCCAGGAGCTCTAGGCGAGCTATTGATCGAGGGCCCACTGCTGGCCCGAGGATATCTCAACGACAAAGCCAAGACAGCTAGTGCTTACATCCACGATCCAGCTTTTGCATCTCTACTAGGGATTGGGCCCGGGAGACGCTTCTACCGAACTGGAGATATTGTACGGCAGAACAGCGATTCCTCTATGAGCTATCTCGGTCGAAGAGACACGCAAATGAAGATTCGGGGCCAGCGACTTGTTGTATCCGAGGTCGAGCACTGGATTATAAAGTCCCTCGATGGTGTAATCCGGGCCGTCGTTGGCCTTTTACTTGCAGATAAGAAAGATACATCTTCCTCAGGAGGTGCCATCTTGTTTGCTGCCGTTGAATTTTCCAAACACACCGCCTTTGATCCCTTGGGGGATAGAGAAATTCTCCCAGCGTCCGATGAGCTTCGCCAAGGACTCAAGCTACTGCGGAATACATTTCAAGCGAAGCTTCCCTCCTACATGGTTCCCACTTTCTACATTCCCTTTAGGGGTATACCCCTGACTTCGTCTGCCAAAACGGACCGCAAAATGGTTAACTGGCTGGTTGGTGAGTTGGACACCACCGCCCTACAGGAATATGTTTCTGAGGACTCAAGCGACAATGACCAGATGCTGCTGACGAAGACTGGGCAGAAGCTCAAAGCTCTGTGGGCGGCGGTCCTCGGTGTGAGCAGCTCGTCCATCAGAGCTAGCGACAATTTCCTTTATCGAGGGGGAGATTCTCTCCTAGCTATCAAACTGGTGGAAATGGCTAGACTAGAACACCTTCACATGACAGTCAAGGATGTTTTGGGCTTCCCTAGACTTGAAGACCTTGCACGAATTTTTGATGAACGCAACGCAGCTGGCAAGGTTGACTCTGCTCAAGGGGAAGAGCGAAGTGTCCCTCCCCCTTTCTCTCTCTGGCAGCCATCCTCGAGCGATAGAGAGGCGGAACTTGCAGACATTGCCATCCAGTGCGGCCTGAGTACCGAAGATATTGAGGATATCTATCCCTGTACCTCATTACAGCAGAGCATGTTGGCTGCCACGCAGCTACGCCCGACGGCGTATCTCGTGCGCCAAACCTACGTTCTCTCGGATTCTATCGATTTCTCGCGCTTCCGAACAATGTGGCACATCATGGTCCAACAGAGCCCAGTGATGCGAACTCACATGTTACTAGGACAGCGCTCAGGATCTTTGCAGGTGCTATTAAAGAAGGCTCCCACATGGCAGACCCATGATGACTTGAAGAAGTATGTTGCAGATGACCAAGCACGCGCCATGGCCATTGGTCAGCCGCTCATGCGTTTTGCTTTGGTGCACGAGAAGTCGAATGGTTTCCGTTATTTTGTGTGGACAGCGCATCACTCGGTCTACGATGGCTGGAGCTCTCAGTTAATCTATAAGCGACTGGCGGCTCTTTATCTCCATGACGAGATGCCTCCTGCGGTCCCCTTCACAATGTTTATTGCGTACCAGCAACGCATGAAAGAGGTTAATGGAATCGAGACTGCCTCCTACTGGCGCAAGCAGCTTGGAGGAGAAATCCCGTCAGCCTTCCCTCCTATGCCGTCTTCTTTCTACCAGCCGAAGCCTGGCGCCTTGCTTCGCTCTGAGATAAGCACTTCAATTTTCAGTCATTCGAGGTCTGGGTTCTCACTTGCTGACGTCCTGAGGGCTGGTTGGGCTATGACTCTAGGTCAATACCTAGGCACAAACGATGTGGTCTTCGGAGCGACTCTTTCTGGCAGGAATGCCCCTGTCGCGGAGATCACCGAGCTTATCGCACCCACCATTACTACTTTGCCGGTTCGAGTACGTGTCGATCAGGAAGCAAAGGTTTCTAGCTATCTCGGAACTATACAGTCCCAGGCAGTAGAAATGATACCCTTTGAGCAAACGGGATTGGAAGACATCAGACGCCTTGGTCCCGATCTCCAGCCTGCGACGTATATCAACCATGCTCTTGTTATTGAACCACCATATGCTAGGAATGGAGAGGGAGCAACCGAGGTTCCCGGCTTAGAGTTGGTGGATACCTCCGTGAACGAGTTTGACACATTTGCTTTCACCATTCAGTGCCAACTCCCCAGCCAGCGAGGAGCCTCGATCAAGCTCGAGGCTCGTTTCGACAGTCACGTTGTAAGCGAGGCTCAGGTGGTTATGCTACTTCGCCAGTTTGAGCACTGGGTTTCACAGTTCCTCGACGAGACAAACCACGAGAGGCAGCTGCGCAGCCTGGAGGAAATCACCTCTGCAGATTTGGCCCAAATTAAGAAACAAAATGCTGCGATACCGGTGCGGGACTTGATCTGCCTGCACCACCTGATAAGGGATGTAGTCAAAGAACAGCCAGACTCGCCAGCGGTCTGTGCCTGGGACGGTGACTTTACATACAAAGAACTCTGGGCTAACGCTAGGAGGTTTGCACGGTATCTTTCTAGCCTTGGAGTGGGTCCCGAATCTAGGGTGGCGGTTTGCATGAATAAGTCTAGGTGGACTGTCGTGTCCATCTTGGGTATCCTAGAATCAGGGGGGGTGGTTGTCATGCTGCGCTCGCAGTCCCCATTGGAGCAAGCCAAGGCTCTCGTGGAGGATTGTCAAGCAGCTGTCATGTTAACCAACGCAGAACATACGGATAGGTTCACCGGCTCGGGGCCTTGTATTGTCGAGGTGAGTGGTACTTTGTTAGCCAGCCTCCCGGACCCCATCGTGGATGGGCCTATATGCCCGGCTCTTACCCCAGATCATCCCGCATGGATTGTGTACACATCCGGAAGTACAGGGTTGCCAAAGGGATGCCTTCTGGTCCATGGCGGTCTTGCTACCAGTCTGCCGGCACACGGAAGAGCGACACGTTGGTCCAAGGAGTCCCGTACCCTCCAATTCGCATCTCATGAGTTTGATGTCACTCTGCAAGAAATCATGACGACTCTCATCTTCAAAGGATGTGTCTGCATTCCCTCGGAAGACCAACGAGTCAACTCGCTTTCACAGGCCATCAGGGACATGAATGTCAACCAGATGGTGCTGACCCCAACCGTGGCATCCATGATCAATCCGGCCGATGTTCCGTCCATAACTCAGCTGCAAGTCGCCGGCGAACTGATCAAGCCAAGTGTTGTCGAGCGCTGGATTGATCATGCCGAGGTAGTTAACATCTATGGTCCGTCCGAGTGCTCCGTCTACTCGTCCTGCGGCAAGCCGATGCAAAGAATTGAAGATGCACCCGTTATTGGATACCCGCTGGAGAACTGTAACTTTTGGGTCACTAGCACCACCGACCACAACCGCTTGTGTCCCATTGTCATTCCCGGTGAGCTTCTCATTGAGAACTCCTGGCAGGCCCGGGGCTATGTGAACAACCCCGAGCTGACGGCGCAATGCTTTGTGGTTGAGCCCGGATTCATCAAGCAACTAGGGTTAGATAAGGCTGAAAGGCGAATGTATCGGACCGGCGATCTTGTTCAGCAGAATCCCAACGGATCCTACACTTACATCGGCCGCATAGGCAGCGAAGTCAAGTTTCGTGGGCACAGAGTTGACCTGGGCCGAATTGAGTATTGGATCAGCAAGCTTCTCGCCGGGGTGCAGACGATTGTTGTCGATCTGGTCGATCTCCTAGTTGGGAAGAAAGCGAATGATCTTGTAGCTGTGATCGACTTCATCGAAGGCTGCGACCTGCTGGACGTTGGCCAAACCGAGGATATTGATGGGGTCACCATTATTGCTCCTTCCAGTAAGATCCAAAAGGCCCTATGTGACCTCAGGGACGGGTTGGTAGACAATCTCCCAAGCTACATGGTGCCGACCGCATTTATGCCCTGGAAGAAAATCCCTTTGACACCATCTGGCAAGACAAATAAAAAGGTTGTGCGTCAGCTGTTGACGAATCTCGAGTCAGGTTCGTCCTTGCTGCAACGCTATCTTGCTGGTGAAGGTATCAAGAAAGGCCCTCAAACCAAGATGGGTAAGCAACTTCAGCAGCTATGGGCTGAGGTCCTCTCCATCGATGCCGATTCAATCGGTTCCCAAGACCACTTTACGTGACTTGGTGGCGATTCCTTGGCGGCCATGAAACTTGTCGCATCCGCTCGCCAGGTCGGTCTTCAATTGACTGTTGCTTCCATATTTACGCATCCCATCTTGGAGGAATATACTCGAATCCTGGAAACCGAGCAGGAGGCCGGCCTCTTCAAAATAGCAGAGGAGGATCCTGCTCCTTTCGAGTTGATGCCGGAGAATCCAAGTAGTCCCGGCGGCTTTGAATCTCGACTGGTAGACTTTGCTGCTCAATGCCAGGTGGTCTCTGACCAGATTACAGATGTATATCCTTGCACCCCTATGCAAGAAGCGCTGCTCGCCATCACGGCAAGACAACCGACAGCTTACACATATCGCCAATTATTCCGAGCCAGGGGAGAGGATGTTGATATTGTCAGGTTTCAGGCCGCATGGGAAGCGGTAGCCAGAACACTGCCCATCCTTCGCACTCGAATGGTGCTGGACAGCAACAGTGGCTTTCTACAGACAGTGGTCGATGGGCCCCTATCATGGCACATTGGTGGCGATCTGGACAGCTACCTTGCCGTGGACAAGGTCGCGGGCTTCAAACTGGGCGAGCCTCTTCTCCGCTGTGCAATTGTCGAGGAGCAGAGCTCAGGGGACAAGTGCTTTGTCTTGACCACCCACCACAGCATGTTTGACAGATGGAGTATCGGGAAGATACTGAACCGCTACCTCTTACCGGCCTATTATGGACGTGAAATGCCGAAGGCTATCCCGTACCCGAGATTCATTCGCCACGTCCTTGACACCGACTTGGACGCCGCATCGCAATTCTGGACCCAGATGTTGGCAGATGCTAAGTCCTATACCAATTTCCCCTCGCTTCCTTCTGTTGGCTTCTATGAGCCCAAGCCTACCTCGCTCCTAAAGCAAATAGTCCGTATAGACGGAGTCACGGGGCTGCAAACGCCCTTCCCCAGTCTTCTCAGGGCAGCATGGGCTTTGACAGTAGCACAATATGCCGGCGTCGAAGATGTCGTGTTTGCCGTCAATCTTTTAGGCCGCTCGGCGCCTGTGGCAGATATCACGGAACTTGCGGCCCCAACGTTTACCACCGTCCCCGTCCGGACTAAAGTACACGGCCTGCAAAGGGTCCGGGACTTCTTGGACAATGTTCACCGCGAAGGCGTGGAGATGATACCATTTGAGCACGTTGGACTCCAGAGAATCAAAAGACTCGTTCCAGCTTTCAACCCAGCTAACCCCTGACACTTATTTCTTGTACACGCCGCGGCGGATACGGGCCTGGACGATCCGTCACTTGAAATGCCTGGCTTTGAGCAGGTACACCTGACGATAGAGGCGCTCGATGACTACCCGCTTTCAGTCTTGTGCAAGTTGGATGAGCGCAAGGTAGAGGCTGAAGTGGCGGCTCGGTTCGACAGCGCCGTCATCTCCGACGACCAGGTCCAAGCGGTTTTGTGACAATTCGAGCACAACGTCGCCCAGCTTGCTGGAAATTCCGCTTCCGAGGAGCAGATGGTGGGAGATCTTCCTCTGGCCAACTCATACGATCTAAATAGGATTGCCGGTTGGAACCGCACCGGCCAATGGCCCTCCCTTGGCTGTGTTCATGATCTGGTCATCAAGAGCGTTCGAACTAACCCTGACTCTCAAGCCGTTTGCAGCTGGGATGGGGATCTTACTTATCAGCAGCTTGATGGAGCGGCCAGAAGTCTTGCCCAGCTACTCATCGCAGAAGGAGGCGTGGGCCCCGAAATAGCAGTTGGGCTCTGCATGGACAAGTCCCGATGGGCCATGGTCGCTTTACTGGCCATTCTATATGCCGGCGGCGCAGTGGTGCCGCTTGGAGTTCAACTGCCGCCGGAGAGAATCAGTGTCATTCTACAGGACTCGTCTCCAGCCATGGTACTCTGTGACGAGTCCAAGGCAGACAGGTTTCAATCGCTTGGTTACAAGAGCGTAACTGTCAATGAAGTAGCACTAGCTGACTTGGCCAAGTCATACGATGGCCGCCATTCTGCTGTTCCCTCGAGATCAGTCCGAGCCGAAGACACGGCTTGGATTATGTACACATCTGGCAGCACAGGACTTCCCAAGGGTGTGACCCTGGAGCATAGAGGCATATATAACGCCATCCTGAGCAAAGGCACCGACTTGAACGTGGACCCGAGTTACCGCATATTCCAATTTGCTGCCTTCACCTTTGATGTCTCTATTAGCGATATTCTCATGGCATGGACATTTGGGGGAGTCGTATGCTTGCCTTTGGAGGACGAGCGGATGAACGATCTGGTCGGGTCTCTGCAGCGACTGAACTGCAACTTTGCACTCCTCACAGCTAGCACGACGGCGCTGATCCCCCCGGCCGAGGTCCCGCAAATCAAGATGCTGGTACTGGGTGGTGAAGCCATCGCCCCAGCCTTGATTGAAAAGTGGCTTCTGGGTTCGAATGCCATCCTGGTCAACAGCTACGGCCCGACCGAGTGCTCCATCACAACAACCATAAATCTTGGAGTGACAGATGAGACCGGTTCATCCGTCATTGGCAGACCCATTCGCGGAAACCAAAACTGGATCGTGGACACTCATAACTACAACCGACTTGTGCCCATTGGCGCAGTGGGAGAGCTTCTTATCGAGGGCCCACAAGTCGCGCGTGGGTATCGCAACGACCCTGTCAAGACCTCGGCAGCATTTATCACGGATCCTGGCTTCACTGCAGACGTTGGCCCCAGAAAATCCGGGCGTCGAATGTATCGTAGTGGAGATCTAGTGCGATACAACGCCGATGGTAACATCACAATTCTGGGGAGAAGCGATTCGCAGATCAAGATCCGCGGCCAGCGGGTTGACCTGGGCGAGATTGAATCGTGCATTGTGAAACTCGTGCCCAAGGTCCGAACGGCCGTGGTAGAGTATCTGCACATCAGTGACAGTCAACACGCACTCGTTGCTGCACTTGAGTTCCTCGACAATGATAACGACGACGACGTGGCAGGCTATTCGGCATGGCTCAAGAAATCTCTAGCTAAAGGACTGCCGGCATACATGGTTCCGAGATTATATCTGCAAATAGACAAGATACCGAAGAACGCCTCCGGGAAGATCGACCGCAAAGCCGTCCGCCAGTTTATGATGGGCGAGGGCAACCAGATCGCAGATGCAAAGTCTCGAAGCGCCTCGAAAACTGGAAAGGTCGACACAGACAGGGAGGCCGTCGTCCGTAAGCTATGGGCAGCCGTGCTTGGGGTCGTGGCAGAGACAATCGACCGACATGATAACTTTTTCGACATCGGCGGTGACTCTATTAGCGCCATGAAAGTCGTTGCTACTGCAAGAGCGGAGACTCTTGATCTTCGTGTGCTGGACATTTTTGAGAATCCAGTCTTGTTCAAAATGGCAGTTGTCGCAAAAAGTCTGACTAGATCGGCACTTGAAGCGACTTCACCGTGCCCTTATCGTCCTTTCCAGCTACTCGACGACGTAGACAACAATAATATCGACGCTTTCCTTGATGAGATCATCTGCCCCATCACTGGGACCGGAAAGGAATCGATTCAGGATGTCTTCCCTACCACTGTCGCCGTTGCCTTCAGCGTGGCAGGAGCATTGACCGCGGCCCAGACCGAAGTAAACACATTTATCCTAGATACGTATCGCGGCCTCGATCTAGTTCGACTACAGCAAAGCTGCATGCTACTAGCGCAGCATATCGAAGCTTTTTGCACTGCTTTCGCGTTTGATCTTCGCAACGTAAGGCTTCTCCAGATCATATTGAAGTCCTATCAGCACAATGTGCTCGTGGTCAAGGCTGCTGGCTCGCTGGAAGATGCCACTGAGATGTTATATGAAGGGCACATGTGCCGTCAACCTCTTCGACTCGGTACACCTATGGTTAACATGGCTATTCTTCAACAAGATGAGAGCAAAAAGACCCGCATACTATTGCGCATGTCACATGCTATATACGACGCCATGTCTCTTCCAATCATCCTGGACACCCTCCGCAAATTGTACCATCAACAGGACGATTATGAGCCGCTCTTATCAGGCTCTTTCGCCCACTACGTCGCAGATCTGAATCGACAGACAAGTGACACAAGCTATAGCTACTGGCGGAGTTTGCTTGATGGGTCCGCCATGCCCGAGCTCATTCCAGCGACAGAGTCCGACCACCACCAGAGCCCCTTGCGCATGGCCTTTACCAAAAACAAGGTGATATCAGTGCCTAAATCAAAGGGAGAGGGTATTACCACCTCCACCCTCATCAGCTGTGCATGGGCACATGTCCTAGCCCAGTACACGGGGAAGAACGATGTGGTGTTTGGAGATACCATTTCCGGGAGAAACGTGGTCGACCCGTCTATAAGCAGTATCGTTGTCGGCTGCTGTGCAACCAACGTCCCTATGCGCATCAGGTTTGCTGATAGCTCCGGCCAGTATTCGATCCTTCAACTGTTGAACCAAGTGCGAGATCAGCAGCGGAATCGCATTCCTCATGAGGGTGTCGGTTTCCGTTCAATGATCCGGGAGTGTACGGAGTGGTCCCCAGCTACTCGCCTTACCTCCGTCGTCAATCACCGACCAGCCAAGCCAGCGGCCAAGTCAGCCAGCGGACAAATCGATTTCCAAGTGAGCACCATCACCACTGAAATGAAACCACTCACGACTTGGTACGATCTCGCTGTCATCTCCCAGGAGAACGATGGCACTGTTGAGATGAGTCTGGGTTATTTGACAAGGGCATTCCACCTGGATACGGCTCAGGCGCTGCTGGATGATCTTGCCGACACTGTTCAAATTCTTTTGAATGCTGGGCCTTCTAAATCTGACCAAATCCCCCTTCTTGGAACAGAAATGATGCCAAGATCTTCCTTCAATTTCGCCTTGTTGCGACCTGTTAGAAGTTCTAAAGAGCAGAGTCCAACCCAAAGCAGATCAAGCAACGCCATTTCCACCAACAAACTCGACTATTCTATTCTCAGTATCCTCGATACAATCTGGTTCTCCGTCTTTACTTCAAAACGCACAACAAGCGTGGGAAAGTTACCGCCCGATGCGCCTACTCCAGACATGTGTTACCTGCCGTTCTACCAACTAGGAGGCGACCTTCTCGATGCCGCCCATTTAATCGCCATAATACAACGCAGGATTAAGACCACCCCCGAAGCAGAAGTGAATGGGAACGCCATTTCAATTTCGCATGCTTAAGTGACAATCGATGATGTTCTTCATCATCCCAGTCTAATGGGATTTGCTAGCGTTTTGAATCAAAAACAACTTCATTTAATTTAGTGTGCTTTCTGTTGACTATACACTAGATTAGCGTATATTCTCCCCATCCTGTATATAGTACATTAGTTCCCACTAGACTTTTAAAATCTAATCTTTTTTCTCCTCTTCTCTTTCTGACCCCAAAATCTACATTCTCTTTTGTTATAAAGCAAGTTCCTTCATCATCTACTAATATAAAACAAGTTTCAACCCCTTTCCTATAGTCAACTCACTGATCAAGCATTTTAATGGAGTGTTGTAAGGCTTATTAATTGTAGTGAGACAAAACGTGCACACAATTGCCTCTGCTTGAAGGGGTATACTCATATATCCCAGAAAACCGAAGGACCAAGAGACGTATTGTGAGGTTGTGAATATGTAGGTGATCTTCTTAAAAGCCAGGTTCTTACGAACTGGTTTTGTGCGCTCGTAAGAATATTCAGAATTGTTTATCGTACTCATATCGACAACAACCTGAAGAGGTTCTGTTGCAGCAGAACCTTTTAGACCCCTGGTGTGGCCGCTAGTGATTACCGCCTGGCAGAAAAATATAATTAGTGAAATCACTTCCGAAGTTGGCCCTTTTTTTTATACCATCTACTCATAGGTACGGACTTTTAATTTTCAGTTTAACTCATTTCGAAGTCTTTTCGCAGTCTAATTTATTATGGAGACTCTTCGTTAGAAATTCTATCAAGGGTTCCAGAGGTTCTTCAGAAGGAACCACTATGCTAGTTTGTTATATCGATATCAAAAATATGAGACTGAAATTAATATATATGTAGACGAAAATAAACACGTACAGTTACTTCACTTAAACATTGAAATACTCAAGTCACTTCAACTCATACTTCGTTGCATCTATCAGAAGCTAACGTATTCCAGATTCATCCAATACATAATCAAATACTTTTACATCAAACCTTGAAATCATCAACGCAAAGGACCCAATTCTATAAAGTTGATTCATACCTCTCCTAAAACATATTTTGTCGGAATAGAGGTTCGAAACCATGGGTTATTAAGCACGTGATGAATTGGTTTATCTTCGTCACGTGTGTGGGTATAACTTCCCCACTTTCGTTCTGAACCTTTATCTGTCTCTCCGTAAGAAGGAATGTGCTTGGAGATAGATAGTTAGAAAAAAACAGTTGTTTTTGCTTTGTTGTTTTACTGCTGTTTCTTATTTGTTAGTTATTTTATAGAAAACCACAGTTTTCCTAACACATTTTTTATACTTATGAGATGGGAGCAATATTACTATAGTTTCGCATAGATTCGTCTTTTTTCAATTCATTCTTCCCGGATTTTTTGGTAGAGCTGGGTATTGTCACGCATCGCACCCAATCGCAGTTGCGATCGCTCACGTGCGCGCTTGCGCACGTGCACGATCACGTGTACATTGCTAGTATATAGGTGCGCTC
>PQXJ01000509.1:0-25432 GCA_004786225.1 Botryotinia narcissicola | reverse complement strand
CCCCTAAAAAATCCCCTCATCCTTATCCTCAATTTAAACCTCACCCTCAACCCCAAATCCAAACCCAGACAAATCTCCACTTAAAAATCTCATCCCTAACCCAATCAAAAGGTAAGCAGAAGGCAAGCAAAAGAAAAGAAAAGGAAAGAAAAATCAACATCGCAATATCTATCTAAACCTATGGACATCACTTCAAAATTCACAAATCAATTAATCATTCTACTCATCCACATACTTACAAAAACTCAATAAACCATCAAAACACAAATTCATCAAATCACAAGCCATAGAAAACAAATTCCAAATCACAAACCACAACACACAAATCCAAGTATCAAATATCAAGTATCAAGATTCTTCAGAAATAATCAATAACTAATAGGGGGTATCCTTCCTTTCTCCAACCTCCTTCCATTTGCTCTTCCATCAAATCTTCCATCAAATCTTCCATCGAATGTTCCTTCGGATTGATCTCTCCTCCTATTTCCTCCCTTCTTCCTTTCATTCCAGATCCAATCCAATCCAATCCATAACCCTTCCCCTCCTCAAAATTCGTTACATTAAATTCTCCCTCGCTTGTCCGAAAAAGTGTCAACACACTCATTCACTTAGTTACTTACATAATTACGCGACGCAGTACAACATGATGCAATGCTATGGCATACTACATCCATCCATCCCGCGTACATATTCTTCCTACCCTCCACTGTCGTGATCGGACCCCTGGTCATACAGCAGGCAGGGCGAAATGAAAAACAGAAAAAAAAAGGCTATCTACTCATACATACATATATACAACACAATGCACAGCTCATCTATCATACATTAATATTATCACCCAATCTCCAATTGAAGTCGATCTAGGCCCACTCATCCTCTGGACCCCCAGCTTCCATCACGAAAGAACTTTTTCAATCTTAACCAACAAAAGCCCTGGCGTTGAATTCCCCTTGATATCTTTTAGTGGAATCAGTCGATAACCTTGTTGAAGGCGATCTAGTCTTATGCACGCCCAGGCTGCTAATTCGTCTTTGGAGTAATTCGCGTCTTCAATTTTAAATCTATGTGATGAGAATGTTAGTAAGATGATAAAGACGACGTGATATGTATGGTCCAGATAACTGGATTGCAGGAAGTTTAGGGGAATTTCGAATGATTGAATGAAGATTGGACGAATGTAAACGAAAAGAAATAGAAGAAAGAATAAGAGAAAAGAAATGAATGACTAGGGTATCATTGCATACACACACATCATACATGAGGTAGACGTGTGCAGTAAGTAATGGAATAATGTTCCATAGATGAATAATACGAGTGATGTAATAGTGATAGTGATGAAAACATGCATTTCATCTCGATGCGAAGCTTCAACGAAAGGAAGAAAGTCGAACCACAAAACAACCCTAGCTTATGAGTGTGGCAGTTGAGAACGCGCCATGTGTAACATTAAATTGGGGAACTCGAGACCGAACTTCGTCAATGCACGGGATGGGCTGTCAATCATACTACTGATTCGACAAGGAAGTATGCAGCGGAACCCCACCCGAGTAGCCAAGCGTCAAAAGACCGTTGGTCTACTGCACTCTTAAATTAATCCGAATTGATACTGAGCATCCGGCTCCGGGCCGTTGCGTTGTTGAAGATTGAAGAGATTGAAAAGCTCCGATTTCAGCTTTGTAATATGTACCAGGCACTTGGGTGAAAGCTTTTGAGACTCTGAGCGGTGTGAGATAATAGCAGGTTTATGATTCATCAACAATGGTTATCGAATCATGTGAATGTAGACCTTGTCTAATTCCCTGCAAATGTAACTTGTGGAAGTATAAACAGAGAAATGTTGAAGAAAATTAGTGTGACATGTACTAACCTGACAAAGCTTAACTCCTCCACCACGTTCCTAATACCTTCAAAATGAAGGGTTTCGCCTTCGAAATCGGGTTTACTACCCGATTTATAGGCAGTCTTGTGTTTGTGTTCGCCCTCTTTTGCCTTGACATCATTTCCGATTGGTTGTCCGTTGAGCTCTTCTTGACTTTCGACGTGCAACTCGCATTTGACGTACGGATGGAAGCCCTTTTCCGTCTCACCTTCGGGATAAGGGATTTGTTGGCCTGCAAATATGGAGATCTTCAAATCCAGGGTCTTGTAGGGTATATTTGACCATATATTGGACTTTACGTCCTCACTGCGATATCCCGGAGGCTTCAATATCCATCCTTGAGACCCGGCAAACATTCCCTCATTCAACATCATACCTTCATCCAATGTTTGCCAATTCAAAGCAACCATTTGAATGCCCTTACGCCAACAGACCGAAGGGTCTAGATTTGATGAGTCAAATCGTGAGCCAGCTGGGAATGCTCTCATGAAAAAATTACGATTATGATTAAACATCTGTTCCCGTTTCTGTTCATGAAGCTCGTTGATCACTTTTTCGCCAACGGAAAAGATGTGAGAGGGTTTGGTGGCCGCTCTTATATCAAATGAGACAAAATGTTCGCTGTGAGTATAAATTCCGAGTTTTCTGAGACTATCACAGATCTTTTCCTTTTTCTTCGAACTTCCTCGATCGTCTTCGGAACCGGACTGCCCTGAGTCTGCGTCTTTCCTCGAGATCACTGGTACCAATGTGTTGGATGATGCCTTCTTCTCTAAAGTATCCGTGCTTGCGGGCGATAGTCCATTCGTAGGCAAACCATTCGTAGTCTCGTTCGAGGCTTCTGGTGCCTCTTTTAATTCCGGTGCCTTCTTGACCTTGACTAAAATTTTGTTGAGAAGTTCGTCGAGTCTTGGAACTCTTTCCTCTGGATTGCATGTTTCGAATGGAGAATCGAGTAAGAGACCTTCCCATTCCTCCTTCATAATATCAACCATAACTTCCTGTTGTTCATGATCGGCATGGACTTCCAGACTGACTATAATTGGGAGTGGACTTGTGGTAAAGGCATTTTCTCGAATCGTTCTGCAGACTGCTCGAAATCCGACTGGTGCTGTCAAGGTCCAACCGTGTAGGACTAAGGGCTCTCCAAGCATGGACGATCGTATCGAGGCTGGTCGCCCACCATTCTCATCCTCATCCAAAACCTTAAGTTTATCTCCCGAACTCGATTTTGTAATCTTTTGTTTCGCACTCTCTAACTTTTCTTTGGCACTTTCCATCTTCTCTTCCACCGTCAATTTAGCTGCCGCAGCTCTACTGGAAAGCGTACTTCCTGTTCCTGAAGGTTGTCGTTTATGATCGGCTTTATTCGAAAAGATGGATTTGTCGTCTTTATCTGGTAGTTCTCCATTGTGTACATCTATTTCAATACATCGACAATTTTGTGTGAGAGCCTAATGGGAGGTGGCAGTTAGTAAGGAATCTGAATCAAATCATCATCGATCGACTGACTGTTTTATATGCTTCCGTTGAACTCCTCGACAATAACTGATTTCCTTCTAGATATGTGTTGTGACTGCTACTGATGTAATAGTTGGTGATTGGTTTGGACTGATCTAATTCCGGTATGCGCTTCAACACCTCGAGTGAATGACTGTAAAATAGGTACTCGAGAAATTCTTCGACTTTGTATGTATCTTTATTGAGTTTGACTGTATGGCCTTGCACATCTGCCAACCACTGCTCGAAGCGTTCCCTTCCTAGACATGATTCGGAACCCGATAATTCGTCGAAAAGCTTTCGTAAATATTCTTGAATTTCATGTGAGAGGTAGGCTTGACGGGGAGGATCTCCTGCGGTGGTATTATTGAGGGGTTGAAGATGTACTCCATGACCAGGCGTAACCATTGTCGACATAGCTACGAGTTTGTGAAGAGAGAAGTGTTTACCGGAGGGAGTGAGGAGAGGCATGGTAGTTATTCTAAAGTGCAGACCAATGGTAATATTAGCAACTGAGTCATGATGTAACAAATTGGACGGGAACCACAAATGAATGCAAAGACACTGGGTCTATCGTCCAAGTATCTTGGACCATCGTGGATGCAACTCATGTCGCGAGAACTACGGATACCGATGATTCTTGACGTGTTTCAATGGTATTAAGTGTAGCCCTGCTTGGTGGGGTGGAAGGGTGGAAAGGATAATCAAAGGAGATGATAAAATAAAATAAATCACATACCTCCGAAGCTTCTTTCTGAAAAAAGAAGGCATTTCTCCTTTTACCATGAATTTATGAAAAGAGAGATTTTTGAAGCTACATGAGTAGTAGGTATATGATGAATGAGTGTACTAGGTATGCATGTGTGTATGTGTGTGTGTGTGGTGTGTGTCTGTATGTCTGTATGTCTGTATGTCTGTCTGAGTGTTGGTATGTATGATTAAGGAATGATGACTTTCTTTTTCTGAGCCTGACATGTAAAATCAGGGAAAGTTAATTGAAATTGATTGATTCATCGGGATGCATCAAGGGAAGGGGGCTATAAAACGAGGCTCTCGTTCAGCTAATACTGGGTACAAATGAATGTCCTACCTACCTACCTAGTAGCGACTTACCTACGTACGGAGTGACTGGCTGGTATGAATTTTGTTACTATTCTTATAGTGCTGACAAGGCTAGTGGGTATTGGTTGATCTGATGGGTGACGGGTTAACGTCAGACAGAGGAGGATGGATGGATGGGTGTATAGCGAGAATCTTTAGTCTCGAATCTTGAGTCTCGAATCTTGCATCTCGAACCGCGAACCTCGAATCATCCATAATATTGAAAATGCATAAGACAAGAGACGAGACGAGACGAGAGAAAGGCGCAAGATGTGGGTAAGAGTGAATGTTGATTCATATTTATGTAATGTGTATGGATGAATGTATGGATGAATAAATACTAGGTACCTACCTACCTAGGTATATACCTATTTTTAAGTTGATGACTTATTTAAAGCTTTTTGTTTCTTTACTCTTTACCCAGTACCTACGATGTACTCAATAACCAGCACTCAATACCTACTCCTCCCTCTCTAGTACTTATTTACTTAATACCATCCCGGCCCGTACCTTTTTTTCTTTCTTTGATTGGTATTTGCTTGGCGAATTTGACGTTTTAATATCCTCGGTACCTAGTAGATACCTGGGTACATAACCATCCATGATACCAGTAACCACACCACACCACACCACACCACACCAGTACTGGTATCAGCCGGATGACCGTGTTGAAACCCTTAATCAAGCTAAGAAAGCTAATTAAGCGCTGAACTATGAAACTCTCCCAAAGCCAAGTACGCTGAATGGTTCATGGTTCACACTACACCTATCAAGCTTTTATTCGGGGTGGATTTTTATGGAGTATCGAGTAGTTCAGGTCGTATCTACTAGGGAGATACCTTGCGAGCCTGGGTATTATCAATCATTTCATCTAGTATACCTACTAAGTAATTAATTACTAGGTACTTAGCTTTAGATTCTTCAATTCTCTTCAAGCCTCAAGCCTCAAGCGTCAAACTTCAAACTTCAAACAATTGAACAACACCACATCATATCATCATATCATCATATCACACCACATCACAGAATACATCGCCACAATATATACACATACACATACTAATCCACATCCACATTCACACACACAAAGATCCAAGCCCCTTTATCCCAAAAATTCATGACTTCACAATCAATCCTTCAACCCTAACAAAAAGTTCGTTCCTGGGGCTTCTCAACCGTATACACGTGGTCCGATGGCCCGTAAGTGCTTAACCCATTTATTTATTCATTCATTCCACTTACCTACTGTACATCTTACATACCTACTACCTGCCTACACAGCCTCCCCTCCACTCCACTCCACCCATCTCCACAACAAGGCTGAGTTAACTTTTCATCTCACACATTCTTCATTTCCAGAAACACCCTCTACACGCCCCATTCCCACTACACCCTTACCACCCATCTTGTTACCGCAGGGGAATTGACCATCACCTATCCGCGAGAGAAGGATGCGCGAAAAGTGACCTATGGCGCGGGTGAGAGGATTGATGTGGAGAAGGGGAGAGTTCATGAAGTGTGGATTGGTGACGAGGGGTGTACATATGTTATTGGAGAGTAAATGAATGAATGGATGAATGGATTATAGATATGTTTGAGTTTATGTGTAGTTCAACACACGTGCAAAAGAACTAGCTCACCACTCGGGGAGTTTTGTAGGTGTATAAATGTTGTCATTGACTCACCTGAGTAATTTCTTATTTTTTTTTGATCTATCGCCTCGTACAAAGCGTAATCACTGTTGGAAATGTTAGACGAGTTACATAAGGGGGGTAGGACAAGGGACTTTTTGAGCGGAATATAATACTGTGATCAATCTGATAGCTTTGTCCAACGGTGTCAGATAATGTCAGATTTCGATGCGTTATCTGATGGTCAATATCTTAGGATAAAGTTTTGCCAAATTAAGCTATGTACATTGGTTCTTTCCAGCTCCCGTCATTTAAGGGACTTGCCATCTGACTGGTATGGTATCCGACGAAAATGCATCGAGGGCTGAGTTTTCTGACTCGAGATACACTCGAAATTTCAACGGTAACTGAATGGGATTATGGGAGCCACAAGTTTTCGACTAATTTTTCGATTGTTGAAACTTCACAAAACGAGGAATTATTGATCCTCAACCAGAATTGGGAACATTGTATGAATTTCTTTCAACGTATATATAATGAATTAAAAATTAAAAAATTCCTCGAAAATAGATCAATGATCGAGGTATATATTGGAATGAAGTTGGTTTGTGATAAAAACAGAGCGTTTGTTCAGGAATTGTGGATATCACCACCATCACTCTTCACCACTGCCATACTTGCATTATCAGTACTCACAATCATTGAATTTCCTCCGTGAGATCAAGTCGAGGATTATGACACTCCGACTCCGGCTCACTAGCCTAGTAGGTGACCTTTGCCCACATTCACTACGCAGAAGAATCATCTTAGTTCATGATCATGAGTAGTAGATGTTGATAGACCTTGAGCTTCTTCCGTCGGTTCGTGAACAAGCATGATGAAAACTGACAAGACCTTGTCTTCTGATTAGACATTAAAAGGTGGCATGTAGTAGTATATTCTTGAACTCCATGTCAAAAGTTTCAAGGAAGGAGAAAGAAAAGTGGAAGGAATAACCATCATGTTCTTTTTCCGCTGTCGCCCCTGTCGTCCACGCGTTTGGATAATTGCACACAAGCAGGTGTTTTTCTTCCAAAGGGCAAAAGGACAAATTGACAAATTTTTGGAATTGTTGACCAAGCAGAGGCGTCCCAAAAAGTGGGACAACCATCCCCACTTCCAAACCCGCCAAAAAGTCCTGCTTCTCACAACACAAGAAAAAGACCTCTTCTCACATACTTCGGAAGAGGTAAAAAGATGAGAAAACAAAGCAAAAAGATATGAATTGAATGCCCGTTCTAGGAATCGAACCTAGGATCTCATCATGAAACTCAACAAATTCTATGATTTGTCACAAGTACTAGTGATGCGCTTTACCGCTAAGCCAAACGGGCTGTCTTACTGAGATCGAGGCGCGATTTGTAGATATGTAATGACATAAGCTCTGTAGCCTGACGATTCGGGGCAATTCACCACGGTGCGTGTGGACAATTGAACTCATTCTCGATAAGAAATCGTGTCGTGTCGTGATCACATCAGAATACATTTTCTGAAATTTGTCGATAGTCTACAACCGAGCAAAGATTGATGATAATGATTATCAATGTATCGCAGGGTATCCTTTCAATCACCTCATCCAAATGTTGTAATTGATTTCAGATCCCAGTGACATAATAATTCTATCTTGGAGCTAGACGCGAATCGCGTCTCTCCCTATCAAGACCAATCAAGACCCTCTTCCCCACTCGTTTTAACATACTGGTACCGGCATAGCTTTTTCCAGGAAATGTCGTTGTCGTACACAAGAGGGAGAAAGCTCCAAACCTCTACGGTTCTCTGAGGTTTGGCAATGGAAACCAATTCTTCACCACAGTGCAATGCACTGAATGTTTCTGATGAGAAACGATGCTTGGAAAATGCCACATCTGTGAATGGATTATTTTGTAGCTTCCACTCTAAACAATGTCAAGGTATATCCCCAGAAACACCCCGGAGAGAGCCTAGATCTCAATATCTGAAAGTATTCAATATCTGCAATCCGTTTGGCATTCTGCCACAAATCTCCATGGAGTTCAACACAATTAACAATGACCTTCAGGTCTTTATCGTGGGTACAAACTTCGTACAGCTCGACTTGAACGACTAGACAAAACCCCGCCCCCATACCTTGCAAATACGAAAAATGCTCTTGGAAATGAGACTTTTAAGGATGTCACAACGGAAGCAGAATGTAAGGAATTACATGATTGGTTATGGACCAAGTATCAGCTATTGGAAAGAGTAATAAGAGCGAGGAAGCTGCATCATAGCCGATTTTTCAGTCAGAACATGGACTATGGGCATGCGAAATTCTTGGACCAGCTTAAGAATCAGAAAATACATGTTTCCTATGCATTAGAAAAAATCGAAAGGAGAACTACAGATTTGTTTCAATATGCGACAATCTTTGCGGACTTTGTGCTGACTATATTTCTCCAGATTTTATATCAAAACCAACAATGGTTCAAATGGGTACGAGAATGCCAGGATGATGAAGAAGCACATCGGGAAAAAGAACAAAAGAGAATAAAGTAAGAGGCACAGCTATGGCAGAGGAATTGGAAGCAAGTAAAACTAAGAATGGAGGAGAAAATGAGAATGGAAGAGAAGTAGAAACAAGATATTTTTCTGGAGAGAATATGCAAGGAGAAGATGAAGGAGATAGAAGAGAATGAGGGTACAGATGACGATATTGATTGGGATCCTATTGAGGATGAGTTGGAGGATGGACGTGGAAACTTTATAGGTATGTTGATATTGACATCACATCTTCCACGAGTAGAGCTACAAATCCATGCTTCAGATTTCATATCACAGATGCTAACTGGCCATCCCTAAAGACCTCATGCGGCATTTCTTATGGATACCCTCGGGAGAAAATCTAAAACCCGTCGAAGCTTCATCAACGGAAATTGACAAGGATATTTTGACCGAGAACGATGTAGCATCTCAGAAACCAAATCTCAAGTCAAATAGTACCGACGAACTTGACGAGCTTGTGGCTCAGATCGAGTCCGCCGGTGTTACCGGAAAGTCGAAAAAGAAGAAAAAGAAGAGTCGAGCAGTTACCGCAACTACGGCAACTACGTCTTCTCTTTCCACAAAGACAAGTAAAACAACACCCAAGCCACAAGAGTTACCCGATAAATCTCTGATCGAAAGTCGAGAGGAGATGCATCACAGGTTGGCTCATGGAATAAAAATTGACCTTGATGATGTTCGGGGGCCCATGGTAGCTGGAACGGTGGAAAATCCTCTCGTTCAAACAACAACACGAACATTTACAGAATTCGAAATCACACGCCTGCTTGATGAGGTTTCCGAGATTAAGCACTTATTGTTCTGTAGATTGTTACTTGCACACGCCGCTTTACTTCCGGCAGCTCTTCGCGCCGATAGTGTCGAAGCTTTCTTTCAAGACGAAGAAGTGACTGGCACCGCCCTGAGAGATGTTTGTTTCAAGATGGAGAAACCTAGTCTTCAAGAAATCCGGGATGCATGTGCAGACTTTTTTCGATCGGACGAGGAAAAAGAAGAGGATCCCGAAATACAGACCCAAAATGACGATGCTGATGATCAAGAAAGTCCTGAAACTAAAGTTGTTGATCCTTATGATGTCAAGATGAGGCTGAGTCGGAAAAAGCGTGGTGAATTACCTGGAACATGGCGTTCAAAGCGGGAGCTCTCTCGAAAAGAGGCGGCTCAAAATATGCTTGGAATGGCTCCATCTATGCAAAATATTATGGGGGACATGGAGGGTGGTGCGATTGATTTCGGCGATTCCTCAAATTTTCAGCAAGTTCGTAAGAAGATTCGTGTGAAAATTTGTGGTAGAATGATCTGGAATTACCCGAGTGATAAAGCAATGACTCGTGGAGGTTGGTTACATTTCTCCATCATCGCAAGGAATAGTAATCTCAATACTGCAATTGAGTTATGTCGAAATTGGGAAGAGTTCTTTGAGTTGAACATTTTGGCTTGCTGGGGTTACTTTCCTGCTTCAAATTGGGCTTCATGGGTTGGAAATAGATTGAAGCAGCAAGCTTTACAACTGGTGAGTTTCGTTCATTCCACCTATGAACGCCCCATTAATAACACGGTAGCTAGGGCTTCATCATGTACTACGAAAGTTCAGATCCAGATGCCAAAGAGCTTAGTGTCAGTTTCTCACAAGGAGGTCGTAGCAAACAAACTCGTCGTCAACATGCTATATTCCAAGCAAGGAATGTAATTTGTGCCCACATTAAACGGAATGATCCATCAAGTCGTCGTTTTATTCAATATCTGTCGATGCAAAGTCATCGTTTGGTTCTGCTTGTGAGAGATGCTGAAAGTGGTAAGTTGTTAGTAAAGCCCCCCGAAGAAGAGCGATGGCTATGGCGAGAAAAGAGCGGTCTTGGACGAGCTGTCAAAAATGTATGGAACGTCCTGAAAAGTATCGGACCTGAATTCTTTGAGGAGATGGATCGTCATCGCGAATGGAACTTTTCGTTCAATGATTATTACGATGTTTATATTTGGGATCTCGAGCCTGGAGAAAATTTAGCTCCATTGTATAATACTGTTCAAAAGGTCAGTCGTGTTATCTAGTAACTTTCTCAACGCTCTACTAACAAAGCTTAGATGCTCATCAAAGCCATCCGGGCTACCACGGGTAAAGACATGTACAAGCCAGCTGCTTCCATTCTAAAAACGCTTTATCGAGACGAAGATAGCCATTATAGGGATGTCAGACCAGGGGATCCCGAACAGTTCGTAAACCAATGGGATTATCTTCAAGATGATAGATCAAAATTCTATTATGGTGACATTGATGGACCAGATCGTATACCAACTGTGCCAACAGACTCATGGCCAAGTAAGCTCTTTTACAATAAGGCAGATGCTTTAGAAGATGAGGTCTTGTTTCCCGAGGAGCGAGCAGAAGATGAATCTATTGTCCAACCGGCCGTTGGCAAAAAGGATTCATTGAGAGCGTTCGAGGAGGAAGACTTTTCAATGAAAAGATTCGTAGATGGAACTTGGAATTGGGAGTCGGAAGATTCCGAAGATGAGGATGCGGGCATCAATCAAAATTCTGAAGGTGGATGTCAAGGGCATCACGAAAGCCTTTTCGGGGACGACAGTGATGACGGGGAGGAGGATGATGACGGATTTGACGTCTTTCCAAAGGAGTTTCCTAAAGATCTCCGGCCTACTGTACACAGACTTGCCATGGAGAAGACGTACAAAGATGACTATCCCAATGAAGATCTACAAGAAGAATTTATGAAGTTCATCGAGAAGACATCATCTAGAAGTATGATAAAATCCTCTCCTCACATTTATAATCGAAACTAACTTATTGAATAGATTTCAAAAAAGCGTGGCATCAAGCAGACATGACTCCCAACGGGCAGGAGCAGTATTTAGAAATGAAGAAACTGACCCACCGATCTTGGAGATACAATCATTCTCGTAGACCTTTCTTCAAAGCATCTTCAACAATACTCAATTTTCAAGTAATGAGTTGGCTCAAAGTGGAAGCCGATGATGTTAAAGATGCAGAAAAAGCTACGGGTAAGATATATCCATTCTTTCATTCGGAATTCCTTGACACGGAAGTGGGAAAGGGATTCAAAGAATCTTTAATATTCAAGCAGGAGGAACGAGCCCAGAATTATCCAGATACCAGAACAGATAAATCTACGATCCGCCAGCCCAAAGAATTTTATGCCGATCTCGATGGATTCCGAAAGAAAATGCGGTCCACAGATGATTATTCGGAATTTCCTCTCGAATGGGATATGACCATTCGACCTATCATTGCAAAACGTAAGTTATCCCATATTGGTGTATGATGTACATTTATCAATTAACACGTGTTTCATAGTCTACAAGTCTGGGATTGTTCGCAGTCATGCATCATCAGCAGCCAGCTGTCAAGCATTTCAAGGTACAGAGCCACATCGACCTTCCAAACCCGATCTTTTTGTCGATTGGCGTACGGTGATTCCTGATCTCGAAATGCCAAGCTGGATGGAAGATCCCTTCAAGATCCCACCTTTCCTTAATACCGCCCAAAAATTCTCGACTTCCAATCCTAATGCCAAATTCGCTGTACTTCGCTTATGGAGTGCCCCCTACTTTTATCCTTTAACGGTTGGCCACGATAAGCGTGATAATTTTACCTTTTACGATCTTACGGGTCGTATGTTTACTTGGTTGTTTGTTCCGAAGGATCTACCGCACTCAGAATTCAGCATGCATGTGAATTGTAAGAATCGAATTGAACCATTCAAGAAACAGTTTGGGAATAAGGTGGTGGCGAAGAGGGATAAGTATTTGGTTATGGGGAAGGATGAAGAGGAACTGGCAAAGTATGTGGCGGGAGTGACGTTTGCGGTTCAAATGAGACCGTGGAGACAAGAGGTGGATTTGTGGAGGAGTTTTGTTAATGTTGATATTAAATTTTTGGAGGGGATGGATGAGAGGTGTTGGGATTAGAGGGGGTGATATCTTTTGGATGTTGGGATGATGATGATTGTGAAAAAATCATCTAGTAATAGTAATACCATAGCAAATTTTGTGGTGAGGAGGCGTATATCTTCGTTTACTTTGAAGATTTAGAAGTTATTGTTCTGACAAGTGGAAAGATGCGCGTCAAATGGGAACCACAAAAATCTCGGGACTTTCTATAGTAGTCCTAGATTCTTTATGCCGATATAGAAATAGAATCAAAAGAGATATTAATCTCTAGGTATTGATTAGCTTAGAATGAAGTGAAGAATGTCTTTGAAGAAATTGGATGGATGGATAGATGGAGAGCAAGTATTCACGACTTCTTGTTACATTCATCAACCGCTTTTCTGTATACCTAGGTAGGTAGGTACCTATTGATTTGTATCGTCGTGAGGTGCAGTGAATGGGTAGGTAGGTAGGTAGGTAGGTAGGCGCTTGCTTGCTGGGGTAGATTGGAGATTGGAGATTGAATAGATAGTAAATAGGTAGTAAATAGGTGGTGGAGGTGTGGGTGTGGGTTATGGAATATATAAATGGGTGGTGAGGTGAGGTTTTGAGTGATGGGTGGATGGATGGATGGGATGTAGGTAGATAAGTAAGTAGGTAGGTAGGTAATTAAGGATGTGGTGGATATTTCTTAAGATATATGTATCCGTTGATTTGATATGAGATGGTGAGATAGTGAGATAGTGAGGTGGTGAGGTGGTGAGGTGGTGAGATACTGGATTTGATTGGATACTGGATATTTTCGATTTGTAGATACATAGATAGATAGATAGATAGAGTATTGTTTGATGTCGATGTGATGGGATGGGATGGGATAGATGGGATGATTGGAATTGATTTGTTATACTGTGTAGTATGTAATATATAGAATGTGACATTGTTGTTCGCGCCTGATATGCTGGGTGGCTGGGTTGGGTTGGTTTGGTTTGGGTGTATGTTGTAGGTATATGTGCTTGTGTTTATGTTTATTGACGGGATTGTGGTATTGGTGTTGGTGGTATTGTTATTGATGCTATTGTCATTGTGATTATCATTTTGTTTGACATATTAATGATTCAGTGATTTATTCATTCATTTATTCATTTAGTATTTATTGATTCATTTGTAACCTTGACTAGGTGGATAGGTAGGTAAATAGACCCGAAGACTCCGTACATCATCATTTATTCATCTACAGTACAATTTTTGTGTTGAACTACACCGAAGAGCATGGAACGGAAAAAGACAATCTGGGATTCACCCTATGGGCTGTTAAACACGACGCCATCTGATAAGGCAGCATTGTGTTGGAAGGTGCGGATCTACTTTACGAGAACATTTTAGATGATGATTGAGATGATAGATTTCATTAATTTGTTTCTGATATTCGTATTTTTAGGTACATCAGTTCATCATTAAGAACCTGTCCCAAATCCTTTTCTCGTTTTATTCATATTACCAACTTCCAAACTCAAAAGAGATGGCATACCTTCCTTATATCGAACCAGGGCTTGACATTATACTTCCTCTCTCCATCTTCATATTTATTCTCAACATAACCCGCGACCTTCTCGATTCTTTCCTCTACTGCGGACTCATTGGGGAAATATTTATCGGGATTCTCTCTGGAATGCCTATCACTGGAACTTCATTTCTCAACATAGAAATCCAAGAAACAGTACAATATCTCGGATATCTCGGGCTTATCTGTTTGGTGTTCGAAGGTGGTCTCATCACAGATCTTCATATACTGAGAAACACAATATGGTTAACATTGTCTGCTGCGATGATTGGAATCCTGATGCCGATGGCTCTTTCATTTTGCATCATGGGGATGAAATTCGATCGTATTGAAGGTTCAGGATATCCAACCGCAATAGCAGCTTTTTCAGCAGGAGTATCTCTCTGTTCCACATCTTTAGGGTCAACTTTCATTATTCTCGCATCCGCAAACCTTCAGAAAACACCAATCGGTACTTTGATAGCTGGCGCGGCAATGATAGATGATATTCTTGTTCTCGTGATGGTTAAAATCATAACAGCACTTGGACAAGGCCAATCCGATTCTTGGACAATTGCCCGTCCTGCTATGTCCAGTTTGGGTCTTATCATTGCCACTTTCTTGCTAACGCCACTTCTTCTCACACTTTTGCTTCGCGGTTTCCATTCGATATTTACATATCCAAAAGTTGGCCAAGAAACTTTTGGTGCGGATATTGATACCGAAAAGGGGATTTCACGGCATACTGGATTTATATTATCGACTTTGATGCTTGTAGTTCTCGTAACTATTGCTGCTTGTGTAGAGGGTTCGATTTTACTGTCTGCATTCTTAGCTGGTGCTGTGGTGAGATATACTTGGCAAAGTGTAGATGGTGATGAGGATATGGATTTGGGTATTGATCGGCCTACTATGATGTTTGAGGAGTATTATAAGCCGATTATGGATCATATATTAGTGTCCTTCTTCTTCGTAAGTGCTTTTACTACCTTTTCAAATATCATACTTGATCTCCATAAGCTGAAAGTTGCCGAACGAACACGCGTCTAACACAAAATAGGCATCGATCGGTTTCTCCATCCCCATATCCGAAATGTTTTCTGGCTCCATCTTATGGAAAGGGATATTCTACGCCTGCTTGATGTTTCTCGCCAAAGCATCTGTGGGAATAGTCGTCTATTTTGAATTCTTCATTACCAGGTGGTCTTAAAAGTGGATAGACTTCAAAAAGAAAACACTTCTAATACTAGAAGAACTTCCCTAACAAGACGGCTCGCCAGAAGAAATCCCTACCAACGATCTCGTAAATCAAAAATCCAGAGCAGACCACCCTCACCTCGATGCTATTATAGTCGGCTCCACAATGATTGCTCGAGGAGGCTTTGGCTTCCTGGTAGCTTCAGAAGCGCAGAGCTCAGGCACCTTAAGTCTCTCCAAAACGCCAATTAGAATCCTAAGAGTGCAAGATCTCTCGCACAAGGTTACTGGGAGATTGAGAACATTAGATGTAGTCGGAGATCAAATATTCTTGGTGATAATCTGGGCTTTAGTTCTTTGTACGATCGTTGGACCGGTTGTTTCGGGGATTGCAGTGAGAAAGAAACTGGTTAAGGAGAGGGAAGGAGAGAGGTGCGAGTGTGGGGTTATCGTTGGACAGAGAAGTTTTGAGCCTGGGGACGAGGGGGTAGGAGGATGTCATCTTTGCTTGTGAAGGGTATTTCAGTAGATTGGAGAGTATATGAGAAAAGCAAAACGGGAGACGAAAGATACTATGGTGAAGTTAGGGTTTGAGCGAAGCATTGAGTTAAGATCATGAATACGGGTCAAGGCAAGCACCGCGACTATCGCGACGCTCTTTCCTGTTCCAGAAAGGAAACTTTGCGTGATGTCGGTTTGATACCACGATTTCACTTTCGTTATGGACTGATTTCTTGCGGAAATCAAAACATGTGTACTTTTCCATCAATTAATGAATTAAATTGAGCTGCAAGACTTGTGAGTCGAGTTCTAATCCTGGGAGAGGAAGGAAAAGACCGAACTTGAGCATCCCTACAATGTTCTCAACGGTGACCTGCATGTTTCTTTGACCAGAATTCAATCATGGCTTGCACTCATTCTTGGCTAACGTGTGACTTGTGAGTCAGAAGACGAAAAGATTGATGATCGCTATTTATTCATTCTTGAAATATGGAAGGTATAGAAACTAATACAAAAAAGCCTGCTGATTCTTTGAGGAATATTTGTAAGACCATCTCGCTGCCATGTTCTTCGTATGAGAATAAGTATACGCCAATTCAAAGAGCCTCTCTAACCCGAAGACTGCCTTATGGAACAAAGAGAAATCGTGTGATGGATTTTAGACATCCCATGCCTCTTTTCGAATGTTAGAAGAGACGAAAGATAGTGATTCTGAAGTTTCTCTCACCTAATTTTGAAAATAACTCAGTATTGTCTATTGCAGTTCCTTATGTGCTGTTTGTGTATTGGGTCCCAAGCTTTGCTCCAGCACAACTCAAGAAACTAGTTTATCGCCGACTGGTTTTGGTATCTCATCTTCTGTTTCATGAGAATTGACGTATGTGAGAGGATCGCAAGAATTCGCAGTGAAAAATTTGTGACTACAGACAGCAGAAGCATCCGCTTTCTCTTGAGCGATACTAGGTCCAAAAACTTTATGTTCGTACGCGATATCCGATTTAGTGGTCGGCGAGATTCTTGTACGGAGTTTAGTTGTGGCAGCTTGCGATTTGGGTTGTTTGGATCTTGCAGAGACATTATCTTCAGGAAATACAACTCTTAAAACATCGCCTTCGACTTCTAATAGTGCCCTCATTGTAGATTCATTCAAGGTAGGTTCAGCGGGGTACTCTTTCCACGATCGACGACTATGTCCTCCATCCCAAGAAATAGCATTTTTGAAGCGTTGGAATATACTTGGACATTGCATCTTCTTGGGTCTTTCTGTCGGCTTTGTATTTTTAATGGCGTGCGTTTCTTCCAGGTGGCCCAGGTGTCTGCCATACACCATATTCCCCAGCAGGACGTTTTCCCTTAACATTATTCTGCTTATTTGCAGGCGCTTTCGAAGATGTGGCGAGAGGTCTGCAAAGTCTGCTAAGATCGTAAACCGCCCAGATCACAAGAAGAGCCAAAATGGAAAGACCGAAAAGGTACGATTTCAGTGGGTAGTCGGGGCTCAATAATGAAGCAATTTTGAACATTGTATCTTTGAGTGGGTTTTGGGGGCACCAAAAAATCAACAATTTCCTTAATAATTTTTGTTTTTGAAATGAATAGAATCTGTAGATACTGTCTTGAAGCAAGGAAATAGTAACTTTATTGATAATACTTTTGGTGTTGTATTATGATAATATAGTTATGTTTGTAAATTGGAAGATTATGTATGGGCTGGAATTAGCTTGATATACTCAGTGGTGGCACTGGCGACTCTTTCCTTCCACATCAATTCTGATCATCTATTTAATGTTCAAGAGAGGGAAGGGATATCTATCTTTGGTGGGAAATCTTTTTTTAAGAAGGAAGGAGCGCCTGCGACGTAGACAATGAGTTGCACCTTCTATCGTTCATATCATTGTATTATTCGTTTCGTCCTTTTTCCCCTCCAGCCATTCTATCTAGGTTTCTCTCCAAATGGCACACCCGTACAATTGAATCCTTTAGGTTCCACAACACTATCACAAAGATACTGCGCTGGTTTTGTGTTGTTCACGGTATCCAAAATACCTTCCATGCCCTCTATCAGCATCCCCGTGCAAGGCTCGGCACCACTACATTGTAGCTCTGCTACTACATCACTAGAGGCTGTACCGCTCCAAGAAGCGAAGGTCATGTTGGACAGGTTGAATAGTGAGGTGTCACGATTCCCAGTTGCAGAGTTGTAGGATGTACATTGCGTTATGGCGATTATGCCGGTATTATTGTGAAGCGTGAAATTGGTAAAAGAAAGGTTGCTTGCGTGGCCCAGACCGGCGCCTCCGCCGTTCGGAGGGTATCTGAGGTTGTTAGTGAGACCGAAAAGATTGATGAAGTAGTGGTCTTACCCAGTTGATACTCCAGTCCAGGTTTTCATGTAAACTCCATAGCGCATGTTGTAAGAGTGAATGTTGCGAGCGGTGACGTTTTCAATTACCTCATATCTGCCCTCTGTGATGGAAGAAAGAGTTAATGAGATCTATCTTATGATATGTATCTAGGAAATTTACCATATTGACCGATACTCCCGATCGCTACACCAAGCCCGGTGTAGAAATCACAATCTTCGATGAGAATATTAGTTGAATTGGCTTTCATGGAGATGGAATCATCACCATTATCCACCGTCCAACCACGGAAGGTGATATTATCCGCATAGATAGTATCAGCACCATCGGTCTATATATCCAAGATCAGCTTCCATACTTCCATTGAGAACACGCCAGCACGTGGAATAGCAAAAAAACTTACGTTTAAACTACTAAACTCAAACCCGACCGGTCTTACATCCGTACTATTCACATAAATATTCTCCAACAAAATATCCTTTGCGTGAATTATTGTCATCGTCCACATCTGACTCTGCACGAACCTCAAATTTTCAAAAATACAATTTGTAACACCTGTATATGTAATCTGATGAGGTCGCTCCGGATAAGTATTCGTCCCATTAATAAATTCATACCAAACCTCTCCATTTCCGTCTAATGTTCCATATCCATGACCATCCCAATGGACATTCTCGCCCCCAAAAGCCATGCGCTACTTTGATTCTGATATCCGACAGGCAGAGAATTGTTCAGCCAGTACGGAATGTTGGTATCCCATAATAGTGTGCCGTGAAGATCAACTTTCACATTGGATAGACCGGTGGTGTTCATGACGGTTTGAATGTTGTAGGTTGTGTTTTTGAATACGACGGTCCCCTGAGTGGTGATCCCGTCATTGTGGCCGCATTTTTCGAAAGCGTGAATTATTGCTGGTGCGTCATCGCCACCGTTGGCACTGGCCTCTACGATGCATCTCTTCTCTTTGACAAGGGAGACGGCAGTGGAAGAAGATGGGGATACGAAAAGGGGGACACTTATTAATGCCGTGAGGAAGATTCGAGACAACATTTCTGTGGTGTGTGAAAAGAACATGAAATCTTACCATGGGAGACTTACATCACGTCTCCGAGTGCAACTTATGTAGCTACAACGAAGTTTCGGTAAAATTCTACCCCGTATGGAGACATTCAAGATATCCAAGTGTTGAAAGTTTGGTGGCAGGTATATGCGGGGAATTTACCGAGGCCGATATGGACCATTTTGCTAATACACCAAAAATAGAATTCTGCCTGGTGCAAATTTTTTTTCTAACATTTGTATAGTGCGGCTATAGAAATCTTGGAAAGAAAATTTGTATTATGCAGAGTGCGATCTCATCGTATATTATTATAGAAATTGTTAAAAGGAATAGAAGTTACCAATGCTAAGCATGCGTGGTGATTAGTAATACGGTTACCTAAATAGGCTAGATTAGACTAATCATAGACAGGCATATTGGTCTCCTCATATAATACTATGAGGGAATCAAGATACTTATACATATAACAATATAGTTAATATAGAGGCTTCTTTCACTTAATCTTTTAATAGATTATAAAATTTGGTTAGTATAGTTTTTGGATTTTATTGATATGATTATTATTATAATTTAACTTTCAGAATTGAATAATGCATGGTACTATTCTATAATTAGTATATAGTACTGTGATTATTACTATTATTAATTCGTAGAGTTAAAAGAATATATAATATTATTTACAAATAAAAATATATGCAGTATAACAAAAAGGCATATGATGCTAATTGTGACGAGTCACATTATTCTAGTATATAGACTCTCTTCTTTAAGTTCTCACACATCGACACATCTGCGTGCTTAGATCGTACTAAGCCGCACCTTCCAATTACATAAGCTCTAGTATCAGATACAAGCTATAGTCACTGCTAATAGCGTGAGCGCTATAGCAACTACCCTTATAAGAACACTGATTGCAATCGATCTCCAGTTTACTTACTATTAATCATTTTTTTTATTTTTATTATTTAATTATTATTATATAAACTTTTATATTATAAAATTTATTAAAATTGTTTTATCAAGTCTTCATATAATAAAATGATCTTTTATTATAATTCAACTTAATATTTTCAATAAACAATTGTAACTCAAATATGATGTCTATAAAGTATTCAAAACAATACTTTACCAATTCGAAGCTAATAGTATATTAAAGAAAGTAATTTTTAATAAAGAAATATACAATATAATAATAAACAATATCAAATTTAGGTTATTTCAAATTACGATATAATTTATAATTATAAATAATAATAGTAATATTCCAAACTGCATTTATACAGATATTATAAAAACCCTGAAAAACTCGAGTGCATCTATAAATGCAACCACATATATATAAGGGCAGACCAATAAATGGAGATCGATCAAACCCCAGAAAACCAGAATGGATACCCATCTATTAACAATATTAATTACTATATTAATATTAAATTACCCGAATGCTTATATATTAAGGAAGGTGATCAATAAGACTATCCCTAATCTAAAAGATATCGATATTACAGTTATTATTCCTATAGTTATTAGATAGGTAGTATATGTTGTTAGTAGTGTTATATGTAATAAACTTCTTAAATCTTAGAATACAAAAAAGATCAAAAAGATCCTGAATTATAATAATCTGGAATAATCTATAACCTGGTATTGCTATATATTAGAAAAGATTCCAACTTTCTTTTGTAGTTTGAATAGAGATAGAATACTTATTATTAAGGAGATAGTAACTAAGGAAGTATCAATACAAATAGATACTCCTCTAATCGATTATTGAATTACTATTTGGATAACTGATTCCTATAAGTAGATCTGGATTATCAGTCTACTAAAAGAAGTTTCTTTCTTTAGGCTTTTTAATAGCTTTAAATAAGCTCGATATATTAAATCAAAGCAATGTATTACTCATTATAACTTAGGGTGCCAGAGTTTCTACAATCTAGTGATATATAAGAGTGCCCCAAAATACAATAACTGCAGCGTTTTATAAACAAATCATAATGGCCTGTTTGGGTCTGAGTGTAAGGCTAAGATTGAATGTGCAAACTATATAGAACTATTTCAGACTGGGCACAACGGCTATCCCGCGATGCTATATTGAGTCAATAAGAAAGTTATATATCTCACAAAATCCGATATCCACAAAATCAAAAAATACAGCCAAAAAACTTGTCTAATTATTGAAATATTAGCCAACAAAATATTTATCTTGGTTGTAATAATTCCTTAAAGCATTGTAATAAAAATACTCCCCTCGATTCACGGGGAATATATTACTGCATATGAAAACCTGAGTAGCTCCCAATATACCCCTCAGAACATCTCTCTGGTTAGCAGTTCACCTAAGGACCTCTATTATTTTAAGAGGAAGTACTCAAATAAGGGTAGCCTGAATAAGAAGACACTCTTTAATACTATACTATCGCAGTATATCAGCATGAATATTGATATCGATTTGAATAAGTAGCCACTTCTCTCAGCATTGCAGCGCCAGCTGCCAGATAGCTGCAGTCCGATCCATATGAATCGGCTGGGCAAATATATAGAAGAAGACAGGAGTATATATTATAATACTATAAATAGCATACAAATAAGATTTGAAGGTTATATATATATAGAAACTCTTTATATATTTTGGAATTCAAATTCAGAATTATCCAGGGTATAATCTCTTTGTATTAATGAATAACTAGAACAGTTTGAATAGTTTTGAAAAAGAAAGGGAGAGATTAAGAACAATAATATATATGTATAAAAGCAAATGGCTATATATTTAACAAAAATATATTTAATTATATTAGAATCTTTTTTGAATAAAAGTAAATGATATGTAGATTATTAATATATTTTGATAGCTGAATATCAGGGAGATAATGAATCTAATAGTTTCTATAGTGTTTCCTAATTGTATAGTAATAGGCAGCGACTTTAATATTAAGTATAATCTATTCGAGCCTGGTATAGCTTTGGCTGGTTAAGAAGCTCTCTTTGCAGAATGATCCTTTTCGAGTGGAATGGACTTTATTAAGACCCCAGGGGTCTCTACTCACAAAGTAGATCATATAATTGATCTGATTTTCTCTAATATCTCTTTCACTAATATTATTGTTAATAATAATCTGAAAAGTGGCTTCAACTATAAAATATAAGTAACTATAATCCCGAACCTTATCTTATCTATTACTAAATTCTTTGGCTATCAGTCAAACAACAAACAAAACACGACACATCTGCGAGCTTAGAACGTACTAAGCCGCACCTCCCGATTATGTAAGCTCTAGTATCAGATATAATCTACAGTCATTGTTAACAGCATGAGCACTATAGCAACTATTCCCACAAAAACGCCGATTATAATTAATCCTTAGTTTATTTGTAATTAATTATTATTCTTATTTTTATTATTCAATTATAGTAGTACAAATGCTTATAGTACAAAAACTGCAAGAGTTGTTGTAATAAGCTTGTAGGTAATTAGAAGATTCTTTATTATAATTTAGTTTAATGTTTTTAATAAGCAAATGTAATTCAAATATAAGATCTATAAAGTGTTTGAAGTAATGCTTCACCAATTCGAAATTAATAGTATATTGGAAAAAGCAGTTTTTAATAAAAAGGTATATAATATAGCAATAAGTAATATTAAAACAAAATTATTATAAGATGTAATATAATTTATAGTTGGAAATAAAAACAATAACAGTCTAAACTGTATCTATATGGATATCACAAAGACCCCAAAAAACTCGAGTGTGTTTATAAACGTGATTGTGTATACATAAGGGCAGGTCTATAAGTGGAGACCGATCAAACCCCAGAAAACCAGAGAGAATACTCGTATACTAGCAACCGGAATGGCTATATTGACTGTAAGCTGTTCGAGCGCCTATATATTAAGAAAGGCAATCGATGATGCTATCCCTAATCTAAAAGACACTGACATTACGGCTATCACCCCTATAGCCACTGGGTGGGCGGTATGTGTTACTAGTAGTGCGATATGTGATAAACTTCTTAAAGTTGAGAATGTGGAAAAGATTAAGAAAATTCTATACTATAATAATCTAAAGCAACCTATAATCTGATATTGCTATATACTAAAAGGGATCCCAATATTCCTTTACAATCTAAATAGAAACAGAATATTTATTACTAAAAAGATGATAGTTAAAGAAGTATTAATACAAACAGGTACTCCCCCAATCGATTATTGAATAACCATTTGGATAATCGACTTTTATAAGCAAATATGGATTATCAGCCTGCTGAGAGGAATCTCTTTTTTCAGATTCTTTGATAATTTCAAACAAGTTTGATATATTAAGTTAAAGAAATATATTATTTATTATAATTCAGGGTGTTAGAGCTTCTATAACCCAGTGATATATAAGAGTGTTCTAAGATGCAATAACTACAGCATCTTACAAATAAACTATGACAACTTATTTGGACTGGAGTATAAGGTTAGGATTGAATGTGCAAACTGTGCAGGATTGTTCCAGGCTGGGTATAATGGCTACCCTGCAATGCTGCGCTGAGTCAATGGGAAAATCATGCGCCTTACAAAATCCGAGGTTTATAAGATTAAGAAATATAGTCAAAAAACTTATCTAATCACTGAAGTATTAATTAACAAGATATTTATTTTAATTGTAATATCTTTTTAGAGTGTTGTAGTAGAAATACTCTCCTCAATCTACAGAGAATGCATTATTGTATATAAAAATCTGAGTAGTTTTCAATATACCCCTCAATCCATCTTTTCAACTAGTAATTTGCCTAAGGGCTCCTGTCGTCCTAAGAGGAAGCATCCAAATAAGGGCAGTCTAAATAAAAAGATACTCTTCAACGCTGTGTTATCGTAATATATTAGTATAGATATCGATATCAACCTGAATGAGTAGCCACCTTTCTCGGTATTACAACGCCAGCCGCCAGACGGCTGTAGCCTGACCCATATGGATCGGCTAGGCAAATATATAAAAAAAGATAGGAGTATATATTATGATATTGCAAATGATATATAAATAAGATTTAGAGATTATATATATATAGAAACCCTCTACATATCCTAAAACCCAAACTCAAAACCATTTAGGGTATAATCTCTTTATATTAATGAATAGCTAGAATAGTCTAGATAGCTCTAAAAGAGAAAAGAAGAGATTAAGAACGATAATGTATGTGTACAAAAGTAGATGGTTATATACCCAACAAAAATGTATCCAATCATACTAAGATCTTCTCTAGATAAAAGTGAACGGTATATAGATTATTAATATATACTGATAACTGGGCATCAGGTAGATAGTGTATTTAGTAGTTTCTATAACGCTCCCCAATTGTATAATAATAGACGGTGATTTCAATGCTAAGCACAATCTATTTTAATTTAGGGTAGCTTCTGTTGATCAAAAAGTTCTTTTTGTAGAATAATCCCTCTCAAGCGGAATGGATTATATTGGGACTTCAAAGGTTCCAACTTATAAAGCTAGTTATATAATTAACCTAATCTTTTCTAATATATTATTTACTAATATTATTATCAATATTAATCTAAATAATGGCTCTGATTATAAAACACAAATAACTACAATTCTAAACCCTATTCTAATCATTGCTAAGCCCTTTGGCCAAGTGATCAACAAAAAGGATTTATTAGTTTTTCAGGGGATTATAAAAAATAGAGCCCCTTATTTCCTAAGTTTAATAAATATATCTATTAAACAATTCAATAAATTAATAGAAATACTAGATTCTTTATTTAAATTAGTAATTCGCTTAGTAGGAAGAAAGAAAAATGCTTTCAATTATTCTATTTCTTAATGGATAAATGAATATAAAATGATATATTAGAATTATAGAGTAGCTAGAGCTAATAACAATAATCAAATAGAATATTAGTAATAGAAATTGATAACTATAATTAGAAAAGTGAAATATTAATACTAGCATAAAATTATTAATAAAGTAAACTATAATAAGGATTTATATAAAATAATCAATTAGCATAAACTCACTATTAACTTTAAAGCATTACTTCTAATTATTAATAGTGTAGTAATTAAATATATTATAGAAAAAGTTTGAGTTTTATAAAAAAAGATTTTTAAATATTTCGATAATAGTAATAATCTTATAACAAACCCACTCCAATTAGACTGTATATTCAATAAATTCTTATAAAGTATGAAAGTG